>JAQQPU010008425.1:22646-35706 GCA_029168905.1 Artemia sp. Kazakhstan ARC1039 | reverse complement strand
AGAGAGAGAGAGAGAGAGAGAGAGAGAGAGAGAGAGAGAGAGAGAGAAAGCTTTTGACAACCTGCATGCAAACAGTGTGTTTTGATTCAGCTCCCCAATACCCTTACCCTTAATGGTAGGAGCATTGGGACTAGTATTAATAGCAGTAAAAGTATTCGCATTGTACCTCATTGGTCTAGTTCAACATTACAAATGAAACTCAGAGAGGAAAGAAAATAACAAAATGAAAAATAAAATCAAAAAAGGTGAAAGAAAAAGAGGATTTTGTCAGCCAGTGGCGAACCATGAAGAAGAAGAAATAAGCAAATATTTTGACAAGGACCTCCGCCGAGTCGTCCTCAGTGCTAAACAAAAAAGAAAGAAAAGAAAAAGAAACCAACGAAAATCGAACCTTTGGAATTTTACTTCTCAACTACAGAACAGAAACCTTTTGCAAAATAAAATTTGTTTTAGCTCCTAGTCCTGTTTGACTGACTTTTTTAGGGTTAAAAAAGCAGACTAGAATTTGGGCCTAGATGAGATTAGACCGGACTAGAATTTCGCTTCTTCTTGATATAAACAAAATATTAAACAAGTAAATTCACGCCTGAAAGTAGCCAAATTAAAAAAAAGTTTCTGCATGGAATTTTCCTAGAAAAATTTCAATCTTTGGAAAATTCTACAAAAATGACATGATATAAATTCAAAATGGCGTTTGGTATACAAAAAAGTTAGTTTTAATTTAGAATAAGCGACCCTACTCACGGTTGAGCAGCGTCAAAGCTGTTTTATTTTTTATTTAGACAGATAGAATACTTTTATCCGCTTACAGTTCCGTAGTAACGCATTTTTCTTATTTTTATGCGTTAGTCTGATTTTTTTTTTCACTCCATTTCGGATATTTGTATGCTTGTTTGAGCAATAAAGAAAATGATTTGAATTCAAATAATGAATTTTACACATCTAAGAATTAGAGCTTGCACAAGAATGTTTTATTCATTTGCGTAGAAGTTTCATTAAAAACTGTTGATTTTCGACGAAATTAAAAAACCAACTAACCTGACACAAACCGGTGAAAATTCTACCCATTGCTTGGAAATCGAAAGTTTCATCACAGTTGAAAACCAAAACAAATCGTCCCAGTTGATGACCAAGGGCTTTTACAGACTCGGTTTTACCAGTACCAGCAGGACCTAAATACAATATATTAAATAAACAATCATTAAAAAAAAAAAACTACAACTACTACTACTACTACTAATAACTCACCACAGCACCAAGCCGCCTGAGGCCAACACAGTCACGCATGCTCCTCCTCCACTCCAATCTATTCAAAGCCTCCGACCCCAGACGAGGACGACTTGCTTTCCGTTTAGTCATAGACGGCTAGACGGTTGGATGAAAAGAGCAATCTTCGGCAATCTGTCATCCTTCATCCGCACAACGTGCCCTAGCCATCTCAATCTTTCTTTCATTAAAGCCCTAGAGAGCGGTATTAAACCACATTTTTCGTACAGCCTATTGTTTGAAATACGGTCAGTCATCTGGATACCCAGAACAATCCTTAAGCAATTTCTCTGGAATAGATCTAGCAAATCTTCGTCCGCTTTTCGAAGCACCCATGCTTCAGAGCCATATTTGACTACCGCCATCACTATACCTTCTAATATTGTAATCTTGGTTTGCAGACTTATCTTCCTATTCTTCCAAACATTTTTTAATTGTGAAATAACACCCTGAGCCTTGGCTATTCTACTTTTAACATCTTCACTGCTCCCATCTTTACTAATAATACTACCAAGGTAAGTGCAGCTGCCCACTTGATAAATCTTTTCATTACCCAGCGTCATCTTTTCATCTTCACTTATTCCTAGCCTTAGTCTTCTTAACATTAATTTTCAAACCTATTCAAGCACCCTGAACTCGCAAAATCTCTATAAGTTCATTCATTTTGCTCACACTTTCCTCTAGGATGCTTAAATCATCAGCATAATCTAAGTCCACGAGATTTTTTCCTCCCCATTTGACTCCGTGGTCTCCCATTGCCTTTCCTGTGCTCCTTAATACAAAATCAATCAAAATAATCCATATAAAGGGAGATAGAACACAGCCCTGCTTAACTCCTGATTTAATACAAAACCAGCTGCTAGCCTCATTTCCTATTTTAACTGCAGCCGTGTTATTCTCGTAACATAGCACTACTCACTTTAATGTATTTGTCTGGTATACCATACAAGGATAAAACCTTTGCTATACCTCTTCTATCAACAGAATCGAACGCTTGCTCATAATCTATAAAACTAAGGACCAAAGGTGTTTGACAACTCAGGCACTTCTCAATTATTAACCTAGGAGTGAAAATTTGGTCGACGCATCCTCTACCTTTTCTAAAATCGCACTGTTCTTCTTTTAAAACCTTGTCTACGGCATCTCTCAGTCTAAAAAGTATCATATTACTAAGTGATTTGCTACCTACAGAGACCAGACTAATGGTTCGATAATTACCACACTCACTTTTATCACCTTTCTTATAAAGTGGCTTAATTAAGGTTTTCCTAAAATCATTTGGTGCTTCCCCTTTTTCAAAAATCCTATTCATAATCTTCAGTAACTTGTTTCTAACCTCAGAGCCACCATATTTAAGAAACTCATTTACTACCCTATCAGCACCTGGAACCTTATTATTTTTCAATCCTTTTAGCACTGTCGTTAACTCTTCCTCGCAAAACAAATTTTCCCTCACATCCAAGGTATCACAAACTTTTTCATTTTCCTCTATTAATTAAAAAAAACTTTCCGAAAAATAAGTTTTTCAGAGAAAAGTAGTCATTTTAAACTTAAGCCTAGCAGATACAAATACCTGTTAAAATTTAAACTCAAAACGACCAGAAATTACAATTAGAGAATAAATGAAACCCAAAACGAACAGTAATTAAATAAACAATCATAGGAAAAAAACATACAACAAGTAATAATATAAATGAATAAATATATCTTAAAGCGAGTGATGCCTCAATTGAATATGAAAATCAAGCTTAAAACGAAAGCAAACATTTTGCTATTGAAGTATAAATGAAACTTAAACCGAACAGAAATTAAATAAACCATCAATGCAAAAAAATATACAATAGATATTAATGTAAATGAATAAATAAATCTTAAAACGAGTGAAATTTAAATTGAATATGCAAATCAAGCTTAAAACGAACAAAAATCACTACAAACAAGAGTTTGGGTATCGCCTCCTTCTCTCACTATAAAAGTCTAAAACCTACTGCGTCATTGACGCTTTACTGAAAACCAAATATATTACAAATATCGTCTTTTGTACTTAATATTGAAAATAAACATTAAAATTAGAGTAAAATTTTGAACTGATGAGCTTTCAGCAATTAATATCACTATACATCAAATATTCAGTTTAATTTATTAGTTCTTTTTAAAGTTGTTCTAGACGAATATAGTTTCACTACAAACAAGAGAAAGGATACTGCCCCCTTCCTTAACTGTAAAAAAAAAACAAAAGTCTACTGCGTCATTGGCGCTTCACTGAAAACGAATTATATTACAAATATTTTCTTTTCCAGTTCTTACAGCATTGAAAATAAAAATAAAATTAGAGTGAAATAAATTCTTGAACTGATGGATCTTTCAACAACTAATATCATTATATATCAATCAATTTGATGTTCTTTATACTTTCCAAGACTGTTCAAGACGCATATAGTTTTCAGTAAAGCGCCAATGACGCAGTAGATTTTAGACTTTTACAGTGAGAGAAGGAGGCAATACCCTAACTCTTGTGTGTAGTGATTTTTGTTCGTTTCAAGCTTGATTTGCATATTCAATTTAAGTTTCACTCGTTTTAAGACTTATTTATTGGGGGGAAACGTGGGTTTGGAAAAAGAAGGCGGGGGGGGGGGGCTAGTTACCCTTAGATCTCTTTTGACTCTCAAAAACTGAACTAGAACTTTCTATTTCCAATCAAATTAGCCCTCTCTGAAGTTTTTAAAAGCACCCCTTCCATAAGAACCATATATTCCCCCAGGGCATAACTTACAACGTCTGCCTTCACGCCCTGGGGGGCTGCGTCGACCCCGGAGTTTTCGTTATATGGTCTTTGAAGTATTTAAAAAAAAATAGCTATCTCAAAGTTCTTATCAGATGGGTTTGAGAAAAAAAGGGCGTGGAGGGGGGGGGGTATGTGTCCTCTCATCTCTTTTGACTCTTAAAAGTGAACTAGAACTTTCAATTTCCAATCTAATGAGCCCTCTTTGAAGTTTGTACGAGCCATAAGAACCATATATGACCCCAGGAACTTTAAACGCCTGCCCCCGGGCCCTGGGGGAAGGGGGGGTTGTGTCGACACCAGACTTTTTGTTATATGATCTTTGAACTATTTAAAAAAAAATAGCTATTTCAAAATTTTTATCGGATACATTTGGGATAAAAGGGCGTGGGGGGGGGGGAGGGGCGCTGGTTACCCTCCGATATCTTTTGACGCTTAAAAAGTGAACTAGAACTTTCAATTTTCAATCAAATGAGCCATCTCTGAAGTTTATACGAGCATTCCTTCCATAAAAACCATATATGCCCCAGGGCACAACTTATAACCCTTGCCCTTGCCTCATGCTCAAAGATATAATTTCCAGAACGTTCAACTAAGTTGAACAAAATGGCTATCTCAAAATTTTGATTGGATATGTTTGGGGAAATGGTAGCGTGGAAGGGGTGTTAGTTGCCTTCCAATCACTTTTGACTATTAAAAAGGGCACTAGCCATTTAAATTTTCAATCGAATGAGCCCTTTTTGAAGATTCTACGACAACAATTTCTATAAAAACCTTATATGCCCCCAGGGCATAACTTACAACCCTTGCCCTGAGGGCTGTGGGAGAGTCCCCTCCTCAAAAACATAATTTCTAGCTGGAAATCAACTACGTAGAACAAAATGGCTATCTTAAAATTTTTATTGGATGTGTTTGGGGAAATAGTGGGCGTGGAAGGGGTGTTCGTTGCCTTCCAATCACTTTTGATCCTTAAAAAGGACACTAGAACTCTCAATTTCCAATCGAATAAGCCCCCTTTGAAGTTTTTACGATGACTCCTTTCATATGAAGTGCCTCTGGAAAAAAAATTAATAAAACATTGGAGCCGTATGACCTTTACTATAGGCAACGCTATAGCGTTGGCTCTGATATCTTTACCTGCAACTCTATCTCCGTTTAGCAAATTCTCAAAATGTTCTGCCCATCTCTTTTTAATTCTTTCTTTATCGCTAATTGTGGCCCCATTCCTATCTTTAACTGGGCCAAGTCCGGATTGACTACTCCCTCTTAATTTATTGACATGCCAGTCCAATATTTTCCTTATATGCCGTCTAGCTGCATCTTCCAGATCCTCGTCAATTTTATCCATGGCCTCGACTTCACACCTCTTAGTTCGTATTTTAATACTTTCTCCACTTTCTTTACATTCCTTTTGTTTTCATATGATCTATCACTCCGATAATTCTTGTACAAGTCCTTTCTCCTTTCTATTAAAGATAAAGCTTTTTCACAAATATTCTTAGCTGTAGTCCTAGCTTTCTTCCCTACGACACCTTCAGCAATTTCAAAAATTATTTTTCTAAAAATTATTCCAACCATCTTCCACATTATCAAATTTTAAACTTTGAAGTTTAGTATTTAACTGTTCCTGGAAAGTTTCTCTCAAATTCTCTTCCTGGAGTCTACCAACATCATAACTTCCCGGGAGGTAGTTAGCTTCCAAAATTTGAGCTTTAAATTAACCCTTGACACAACCAGATGGTGATCTTTACTTTTAACATCAATAACAGCACTCCTATATACCCTAGTATCCTGTATTGATCCTGCCAGTCTTCGGTTTACTATAACATAATCAATAAGGTTTGCTGTGTTACCATCATGTGAATACCATGTTAACTTATGAGCCATTTTATGACCAAACACCTTGTTGGTTATAACTAGATTGTTATATGTACAAATTGCAAAAGTTTGTATCCATTACTGGTTTCTTTTCCTACACTAAATTTATCTAGGTTAGGATATCATCTATCCCTATTTCTACCGACCCGGGCGTTAAAATCTCCTAGTAAAAATATCATGTTTCTGCCTGGGACCCTGTCTGTTTGCTCCTGTAACTGTAAGTAAAATTAATCTGAGTCACTAGTATCTCGGTCAGTCGGTTCTACAGGGGCATATACTACTATAACTGATACCCTGACATTTTTAGTCATAAAATGAGCAATTAGTATCATATTATTAATACCTTCCCAGCCTAATCAAGACTTATCAGCTTCCTTATTCATCACGAGCCCTACTCCCTGTCTATGTACCCCATCTTTCCTGCCTGAGTAAACAAATTCTATATCACCTAACTTCAGGCTTCCTACCCCTGGGATATGAGTTTCTGAAACTCCTAATAAGTCCAGTTCGAATCGTCTGAATTCGTCAGTCAAAATGTTGATACGATGGTCATTTTTTAACGTCGTAAACATTCCAAGCATTGAAATTAATTTGGGCTCAGGAAAAGCAATGATCCCGAATACCAGTGCAGGACGGGGATCACATATCTTCTCAAGTCTAAACCGAAGTGCTTAAGCCGGCTGAGAACCGGACAGCAAGAAGTCCCTGGGACCTCAATGAATGGAGGCGTTGTGCAATCCTGGGTCCATCTTGGTCACAACATGGTTTTCAGCACTTGGCGATGCTCTTCTATCAACAAGAGTCGAAATCCTGCACAGACAATCTCAAGCCTATTACCTCCGACTCATTATATATTCATGCCTACAAATATTATGCTACTACGGGGAGGCAGCCCATAGTAGACAAATTAGCTAGGAAGAGGTTTTTCAGCCCGAAGACGCCCTTCAAAATATACAAAGCCCATAAGAATGATCCATTGATCAGAATCCCGTGCGAATGCTGGGATAAAATAAAAACAATATATTAAATAAATATTAAATTGAATATATTAAATATTGTGACAATCACACTAACAATTTTGATTCAATTCACTTACCAAAAAATAAAATCAAAGAAACAGTCTCATTAGTGGACAAATTAGCCCAAGGTATTGATTCAATTACATTTTTAGAAAATTAGTCTGTTACACAGAGCAAAGACTTTGTGTGCGTCAGAACTCAATTATCATTTAAAAAATTTAATAGTTTCTCATTATTTTTGCACCAAGACAACGGATAACACAAAATTATAAGCAAATTCTGATTCTGTGCCATATGATTTTGGTAAGCAAATTATACCAAATATACACTAACGAACTACATTTGTTATTATCTGCCAATAACTGATCATTAATGAGAATTGAGTTCCGGAACACACCTCTTAAAATTTTGTAATCACAGAAGAAAAACATTTTGATCAGTTTATATATGCCATTTATTAGTGGATGGCAAGCATTCTGTGCCATTAAAATCTTAACTATATCTAAGCTGAACTGCCCACACACCAGACCGATTGCTAAAATATGCAGCTTTCTGAATTGTAGCTGGTAATTTAACATTCCTATTTTTTTTTCTTGGTTTGTACTATTTAAAGTTGTATTTTATTCCTCGAGATTTGTTTGCAGACTGTATTTCGTGTTGCTACGGCCCACAGGCTTTTTAAAATAAACCTTATCTTATTGGAGGGGCCTGAAGCTCAGGTGTGTAGCACATAAAGATAAACCTTTGTTGTTAGGATCAGGCGAATGCCATGTACGGGAAATCGAACTTACCTCGAGCATACTTTGTACTGTTACTTGGAGTCTATTAATATATGGTCTCCCATCTAGTGTCCCCGAAAACCGTACTCACTTTTTGACTGTATAGTGCTAATTGATCTTTTTTTTATGCTGTTTACGGTCAAAGGGACAAGTATATTAGTGTTAAAAAGGGGAGAGATCAGATATTGCAATCAAAGGGTAGAAAACACTTCGGAGGTACAAAGACGATTTGAAGGCCTATCCACACCAATCGAACAACACAGAACATCCTTGCTTCGATAAGAGGTATAGCTGCTAACATTGCTTGGTGACGGTCGTCTTCTTAACATGGATTGAAAAAAATAATAAGAATAAAAATCATATTTTGAAATCCATCTTGTATTATAGGAACAATGTTACTTTATCACGGTTTCATATTTTTGGGGGAATTTAATTTTACTACCATTATAAATGCCAATTTAATCTGGAACAGAAAAAGATAGAAAACATGTTTTATTTTTTTTTATTTTTACAAGATTCTGTATGGGTTACTGAAAGAGGTGGAGGGCAAAAAGAGAATACGTTAAGACCAAAATGTCAAAGAGATCCGAAAAACAAAACAATAATGAGTACAATCTCTGGCAAATTTAAATTTTTTTAAGGGTTCCCTTAAAATTTCGGCATGTTATTTTGAATTTCAGCAGCCCTGTAAGGTAGCGAAAGGCAAGACAATCATCCTTTACTTACTATATATACCGTTAAGCTGCATTTTCACTAAAAAAGTATACAAAAAATAGAAAGAAAAAGGAGAGACGAAAAGAAATATGTGAACATACCGAATGGTGAGCCACCAAGCTTAGCTTCGAGAGCCTGAGTCATCGTCAAATAGCATCTGTCAGTAAGCGGTGTTTGCACTAGTCGATCTTGGACACCTAAATATTCAAAGCCGTAGAAAAACTTCGCATTAGCCATTTCTACACGAAGCTGCTTCATAACAGATATTTCTCTAGCATCAAAGTAGAAACGCATTTGACAAACCCACTCAAAATCTTTAGGTGACCTTATCTCCAACTGTAACAAACGACGGGTCACAGTTCTCTTGTGGACATACTCGTTGATCTGCAATAAACGGGTGATTTACAAACTGAAATATAAACAAACACTTACAATTGCTCTAAAATAAATTCGCAATGTGAAGATAAAATAGATATGCAGCTAACGATGCTTCCACAAATTTTTTGAAGGAAGAAAAAAAATACCGGTTCTTTGATATTGAATCTTAGTCTTGGAATAGCGAACAAAAATGACAAGTAGACGAATGGAAATAGATTACTTTAAAAATAACAAACATTAAATAAAAAATAAAGAGGAAAGAGTGACAAAGCTATGATAAATTGGAAAGCTGATGTGTCAGTAAGTAGAATCAGCCAGAAGTTGCAATAAAGAAAGCACATAAACATCGGAAGAACAAGGCTAGCAGTTCTCAGCCTGGGGTATATGCATCCCCTACAGGTACACGGTCACCTAGCCAGGGGACACATCAAATATTATAGGCATTAATCAATTCTTCAAGAATCCATACCGACTGTTTTTTTAAGAATAATCCATGCCTCTTAGTGGTAGAAAAATGGGTCATTTATGTTCGATAATAACGGAAAACCACTTTTTAACTTAGTGATTACATCATATCTCCTCGTAACCTGAGCTATACATAGATAAAACATCTTTGGCTATAGAGATGGGATGGACTATCATTAGCTGAATCAAGTTAACAGTTTTAGTACAACAAATTTTGCATAATAGATATGGTCAGTTTCAAAGATAAAAAAATTGCTACTCTTTATCGTGTGAAAATAGGAAAGAGCTACTAAATGGATCTACAGGGCGAAATACATTCAAGGGCAATATTTAGAACAGTGAAGCACTTTTCACTTGAGGATCAATATTGGTAGCTCTCAGCAAGCGAGTTCCAGGATTGGCGACTGAATTTTGATTGACATGCCATTGCACTAACCTAACGATGTTCCCCAGACTATTCAATAATTCCAACATAAAGTGCCAGTTTTCTGCTGTTTTGACTAAATTGCCAGCCCCCACCAACTAAATTCCTGCATAAGTGCCTGTTTTACTCAGGTGACTGAAGGCATTTACTGTTTATAAAAAACTAACAAGCTTGTTGTATGTTTTTACGTATAGACAAAATTGACGTGCTAAACGATAAAAAACACCCATTTCATAATTATTCAACTGTGAAAGTACTCACAAGGTATTCAAGCTTTTTCCTGCGAATTGGTGGCTGTTCTTGCAGGACTGAATCAGCCAAAACAGCCAACATGTCCTCAATTTTCGCAACTGAATTTTTTAGACCGTTATAACCACCTGTGGTTGCGGATAACAAAGCTTGCTCAATATCTTCTGTCCAAGTCACTTGTACAACCAGAATACATATCTGAGCTTCATAACGGTCACACCATTCGGCAATTGAGCTGTAAAAAATTGCAACAAATGTTTAAATCCATTAAATTGAGCATACTAAAAGGAATGTCAAATATTTATGTTGCAAATTGAGCTTAAGCAAATAAAATTTATAAAGGACGTGACTCTACACACACAAAAAAGTGGTATTTAGACAACCAAACATTGACCCATTAAAACTAGCTTCATAATTTTTTTCTTTTGTATTTTAGAAACAATTGACATTCATCAATTCTGAGTATCTTACTTTTTTGTAGTCTTCAGCAAGCGTTCTGCCTATCGAGAAAAAGATATCAAGTAGAAAACTTACGATAGAAATGTTAAGGTTAAATAGCCTTTTAATGTTAAAAATCCCATAAACTCACCCTTGTCTAGGTCCTATATCACGAAAAAAAAAAAATTTGAATAGCAGTGTATTCTTTTCTATTAACTTCAAGCAGTTCAAAAATAAAACGAAAGACAATAAAAGGCACGAATTAAAATGAAAAAAGACAACACATGAGCCTTACACGCACCTCACCCCCCACCCAAAAAGAAAACTGATAAAGTCTGGGTACCAAAAAAAAAACACTGGCTCTTACTTGCCATTACATTTTGACTAAGATCCGATAAAAATTTCCAATACATGCTCTGGTGACTAAAATTAAGGAACTTTTCAAGAATATGTTGGATCAAGCATGGAACTTTCAAAAACTAAAAGCAGAATACTTACTCTTGCTTTCCTAGAAGTTTGGTTGAAATCTAGGAACCTCTTCTGTTATATGTCCTGACGATAATTTATGTCCTAGCGACTCAAATTAAGTGACACGACCTCTTTTTTTCAATCCTCATAGAGGCCGGCTCAGGTTCTAGTTCCAAAAGACATAGCTAGGGAATTAGATCTTAATTCCCACAAAGTTTAGTCGAGATCCAATAATCCTGTCTACATGCCCAGATGACAATAATTTAGAGATCTAATCCAACCCCAACGAAGGTCAAAGTGTTTTACGACACCACTGAGACTAGGTTAGGACTCAGCTTTTATTTCCATAAGGTTGATGAACAAGATTCTGGGACCCTCTCCCAGGGAAATCTCGCCTTCGGGTCAAATAAAAAATTAGACTTTTTTCAATATGCGTCTGGATACGAGCAATATATACATAAGGTATTTTAGAAATTTTGATCACGAAGCGATACAGCATATCAGGCCTTGAAGAGATGATTTTATGATGTGCACGAGTCTGAAGTTACACTATCCCTAAGAAGATCCCTTTAGGAGTTACGACAGTTTCGTTTTGCTTCTTGTTTATGTTAAAGTAAACAAGATAAAAACATTTCTTTGTGGAGTCACTGGATCTTCGTCCACCTCAGTGGATATTTCCTTAGCTGTTTCAGGTTTCCGTATTGGAGAGGGTTTTTCATGTTCCACTTCTTATCATTATTTAGCTACAGGCTGCTCATCACGATAGTAACGATTAACTTGGCATCTGAAATTCCAATTTTTGGTGGAAATTTGTTTAACCGTAAAAGTCCTAGACTTACGGCAATGCTTTTCAGGGTGCAATTGCTTTTTTCAGCCCTCCGTTGGCTGTAAGGTATGTTTACTGATCTAAAACCAAGGGTCTTTTAGTGAGGAATCCAATGAGGGGGGGGGGATGACACTTACAAGACTTAAAATGACAAATCCCATACATTTCTGCATGTCAAGATTATGGGAAAACATCAAATGACATTTGGCTAGATCAATCTTTGTAACAAATGCTCAAATTACATATTTATAGTATTTTAAACCGACAACAGAGTAGAACATAAGCCGTTTTCTAATGATCTATGATTCGCAAGAACTTATTTGGAAGTTTCAAACACGTTGCTTTAAATGAAGCCTTTCAAAATATTGCTTTATGGAAATAATGCGCTTCACTCTCTATTTAGAATTACATTGTACAATGTCTTGTAATAAGTGATACCAGTAGATTTTTAAGAATTTCCCAGGGCTCTTCTACAGGGGTCAGAGAAATACTTATGGATCACAATCTTTTACAGCCTCACAAAACCATCTAACACCTATTTGAACTGAACAAATGGGCCGAAACCTATAGGACCCAGACTTTTTTCCAACCGTAATTAATGATAAGCATATTTTAATGTTTAAAACAAGAATGGTAAATTGAGCTTGAGAGATTTTCCTTTGTTTACTTTCCTTGAATGAAGTTGAAAATGGGATAAATTTGTTATTTCTTGAGCATAATTTCAATATCAAGCTTCTTCTCCAGTGTTTTTTTTTTCATACCATTTAGAATGTTTAAGTTGCCCTCTCCACCCGCCTTTAAAAAGACAACGACCCCCAGAGTTAAGGCTACTATGCTCACGCAAAGGACAGCAAATCCTAGGAATCCTCTTTGAATTGATTGAATTTTTATATATTTCCTTTGAAGGGCTAGGATGCCACATAGTAGGGGCCTATTCCAAAATCAATATATTGATAATAAAAGACACGCCAACGCGGATAGAATACGAAGAAGGATACTAGAATAACTTTCACAGGTCAAGGAAGCTCAACAAACTTAAGGAGTACAATTGAATTAACCATATCCTTGGGCGCATAGAAAAAAATTTCCTATAAAATTTAAATTCCTTTTGAGAGAGAGAAAATCTATTTTAAAAAACAGAAAAAAAACAATACACAAAAATTGCCAAAGAGTCTTATGGCTTGTGTTCGAAACTACAAAACAAATCACTTGTCAACAGATTCCACTAAACAACAAAAAAACAAAACAAAAAATAAGCAACAAAAACACCAATTGGGCTCTATAGTATAATAATCTAATATAACGACACTTATATACTCTTTCCCTACTTTAACTAAAAAAAAAAAAAAAAAAAAAAAAAAAAAAAAAAAAAAA
>JAQQPU010008425.1:9248-22546 GCA_029168905.1 Artemia sp. Kazakhstan ARC1039 | reverse complement strand
AATTATCATCATACTAAGAACTAGAAGATAGAGATTACCTGGATTCCGTTTTTTCTTCACTAATAATTTTTCGATATTCAACAAGAGCTGCAGCCAAACGATTTGCAAGTGTGTGCCTCATTTGTTTCTCTATTGCATTCAACCATTCATTAATTTTGGGGTTTTCAATCGTGCTCACAGGATTAATAAAATCCACCTAAAATTCATAAAATACTATTTTCTTTTCTAACAAGTTTTCTTTTTAAAAGCTATAAAATAAATCGAAAGGTACAGCTTGTAAACGCAGATAACCCTAACAGCAAAAAAAATTAAGCATGTATGAAAAATTACATTTGAAAATGTAAAAACAATTTTAACGTAATATAATAATTACGTTAAAGTATCGCCGTGTACAAAACCCCTGAATGTGTCTGACAAACCCTTCAAAAATGGGTACCGTGATCCTAGATCCTAGAGTTCCTCTCCCTCCGGTGGCCTTTATCCGCAGGAAATTCTAAAAAGGGGCAATGACTTAATAGAAGATAGGAAGGCAGATCATGATTAAAACAAGATATTTCTACTACAAACACTAAAATGAATAAGAATACTTTAGTCACATAATGCAAGTTATAATTTTTCTCGACCATTTCTCTCTAAATTATAATTTTTTATCTAACTTGATCAACTTGGTGGAAAACTTGAGAGCAAAGCCACGGCTAATTAGAGTAAAGGCAAGACAGATAGTATCAGCGAGAGGCAAAGCTGACATAAATTTTTCAGAGTATTATAAAAATGATTAATTTCACTTGTTGATGATAGTCTATCATCCATCCTAGGGTGGAGCTAAGGTAGACAATTTTTTCACTCTCTTCTGGCACAGATATGTGCTTATGACCTAAGTTACCTTGAGGCAAATTAGAGAATGACTCAATAATAGAAGTGATAGGAAAGGACAGGGACACAGGAGTAGCAAAAAAGAAGCTTTTAGACGATAATTTTAAGGAGAAAAGGTGCTTTTCTAGTAAAATATAGCTGTGGAGAAAAAATAGTAAAATAATTACCAGGGCCTTGGCAATATTAATTGTCTAAATAAGAATAGCTTTGTTCCACAACTATTGCCATTTTGGCATACATCCCTTTTCTTCATTTATCCTCTTTCAAAACAGAATGTGTGTAAAAATATTAGATTCAAACAGATAGTACTATTTACCAAAGGGAGTCGCAGGGCACGCACTTCTGACCAAAGAGCCCCAAAATACAAATTTGGCGGTGTGGGGAGTTAGACTTGGGCTCAAGGGCTTCACACTCAGCCCTTACGACATACAAACTGAAAAATCCCAGTGAGAGTTTTATGTGCACAAGGTGTAACACGTCCGTGTTCCTATGACAAAAAAGGGTGGGTGAGCTGGTGGGGGCGAGGTTCAATGGGTCTCAATTTGGACCCTTTAATCATTTAGACTGTAAAGCTTTGTACGAGTATGATTTCAACAAAGTTTAACGCATCCATCTTTCTATTAATATATATCTATGTAGCCTCTGTTCAATATTGTTATTTGTATAATTTGGTGCCCTTACCCATGGGGCCACACTGATCTTGTCGTCCCTAGAGACGAATCTTCTTTTACTATCTTTCCATCGTTATGATTAGAAAAACAACTTGGCATTTTTATCTGATATCGTGATAGGTTGCAGGGGCACACGGGACGTTGAAGAGGTGCCAGGTTGTCATACGATTGGATTTGGCTCTTAAGATGGCACTTTAGCTCAAAATTATTCTTTACTGAGCCTTTCCCAACTTTCTATGACCATCCGTTCCTATACGACTCCTGATAAAAAAAAAAAAAAAAAAAAAACATGGGAGACAAACCAATTATCAGTCAACGCAATTGTGTTGACTATGATGAGGGAAGGCTCCGTGATCTGTTCAATTTTGATTTTTACGTCTATGATGGGTTTGTAGAACTTCATTATATTAGCTGACACAGTTTGACATAAAAATAAAGATTTAGCCGAGCCATAAATCTCTTACAGAAAGCTTTGTACTTGTAACAAAACTCATTTGGAATTTTTGTCACAATCAATTTTATCAGCCTTTTTGTTTAAAGCAAACTATTTATCCCTCAAGAACTAAAGCAAGACACATAAACTTCACAGCCTCTGATCACTGAGAGTAATATAATTTAAAACTCAGATACAACGCTTGCACAGTTGCCTCGAGTACAACCTTGTTTAATTTTTGGCCCTGCAAAACTTTATTTCAAGAGCCTTATATTGTCCATAAAAAAAAAATCTCGCTTATTCAAGGCAGGACTATAATATCAAATATTTAATTAATCCGGCGTCACAGAATACTCGTGACAAACAATCAAACTTATTTTGCTTATATTTAGCAAAATGGAAAACATTTTACTAATATCAATTAACAAATATCAGTTTTTCTTGCACGGTGTAATGCACACCCTAAGTGATAGATATTTTCCTTACCTGTTCACCTTCTTTTGACGCAAACCCAGTGATAATAGTCCCGTCTTCATTGAGGATCACGCTAGCGATCCCAGCGAACATTTTCTTAAAGTGTTTCTGAAGTCTTGTAATGTTTTTACTATTACCAATAATCTCCAGCAGATCTTCATCACCAACAAAATAGAATCTAAAAAAAAAAAAAAAAAAAAAAAATCAGATAAAGCCGACTGAACATGCATAATAATCAAAAATATGAATCAACTCACAAAGGTGTACAAAGATATGCCCTGAGCATTGCCTAGGGTATAATGTCATAATTATTATTTTTTATAGGAGTCCCTTTGACCAATTTTAAGACGGACGGTTCATGTCAGTATTTATTAAGCAAGAAACTATTTACCAATGAGGCCACGCCCCCATAGGATGAGAGGAATATAAGATAACAAATACTCAATGATCACCAAAAAACTAAACTCAAAGTTCGTAACAAAAACCGTCTACCAAGGCTTTCCAAAGTTTTCCCAATAATTAATTTATAACTATTAATAAAATTCTATCAACAATAATCAAAAATGTGACTAAAAAAATTGTCTAGCGAGAAAAAATTCCTATTTTTAGCTGATTCAGGAATGGTAACTATTATCTCGAATAATTTAGTAGTAAGAAGTTACTTCAAAAACAAATTTACAGGAATGTTGAAAAAGAGCCTAAAACCCCTCTAAAATGGCGTCGGATTACAAATAATAGTATACCATTAGAATTGTCAATCGAATATCATATACAGTAAACTTAAAGCCACTTTACTTCCATCAGAAAGGTTTTTTTTCTAATCAATCTGAATAAGAAATGAGCTGTATTATGATAAGATGGGGAAAAATATGAATTTGCGATTTTTGCATGACAATTTCCGGAACTTGCAAAGATACAGTTAAGTGCTAAAATGTGTTAGTTGGTGATAATGGGACAAAAAAATAAACCAGGAAAATGCCTTTATTCACCCCACGAAACCAGACAATCCTATAGTGAGAAATAAAGGCAAAAGTCAGAGATAAGAACTACAGACTTTGTATAGCACAAGACAACAACAGATACAAAGCTGTTTTGAGCACAGACACAGCAACTAGCACGGACCACAATGCACGGTAAACCCATTTTAAATCGCCAAAAATGTTGGAAAATCCAGCTCTTTCTTGAATAAAGATCTGCCTATAATGTTGTTCTAACAGGGCAAGTTTTAAAACTTAAAACGAGCAGAGACTACCACGAATGAAGACATAAAACTTAAAACAGACATAAATAAAAATTAAAGATAAAGCACAACTTAAAACTAACGTAAATTAATAACATAACTAACAAAAACAACTTAAAATGTTGTTGCCACTCCTGCAACCCACCTCAAAAACCCTTACTCAACCTTCAATACTAAATGTTGAACAAGTAATGCTTATTCCGAATAGCTTGAATCCAAAGCAATGTTGTTGAAATTACTTATATAGTAATTATTTTGATTTCCACTTCAGTTTTCACTTCGTGCTCCAAACCTTGATAAACGTATCCCTTTAAATACGGATCCTATATCATACGCATTTTGAACTCATGTGCCGAAGGATATTAAAAAAAAAAAAAAAAAAAAAAAAAAAAAAAAAAAAAAAAAAAAAAACGTAAATGATATGCAGAAATAGTTCACAATAGTGGTTGTTACAGCAGAAAGGTACTTGTAAGGTTGCAAGCTGAATTCAGTGACCATTCATGTCAAGTCTTTATATAATTACTGGACCAGATGATCTTAGGAAAGTTCTTAGAATTTATTTTCGATATTTTGAGTTTTGCTACATCTACTGCAGTGGTCTAGAAACAGACGGATGTATTGCGATATGGTGCTAATTATACTACAATTTCGCTGAAAGAGTTGTCCAAAATGCGGCCTTTAATATTGGCCTTTTCATCCGCTGACCCATCAACTCAGCGCTCAATTTTGCTGTTCAATAGTTAATATTGTATTTGCGCCTGTAGCATTACTGTATTGCACAATGTTATGTTGTTGTTACATTGTATAATGTCGCGATTTGTTGAATAATGTCGCGATTTGTTTCCTTTTTTGTTTTTTGCTCCGTCTGTACTTTTCGCCAAGCGAGTAGGACATTAAAAATATAATACTACATGAGGATACTACGAATTACGTTAATATCGCAGCGTAGGAGATACCATTAATGGTTTTCTGTTGTGATGACCAAAGCATAAATCCTGTCGCTCTTTTCAAATATAGCTAAAGTGCTCTTAAATACAATTACTATAACGTCTTTTTTTTATTCTTTTTTTTTGGACAACCAAGCTGAGTGTTAGCGCATCCATTTATATTTCCGCACTGATATAGAAATTTCTAAAAATAGAAAAGTCGTTATTTATATATAACAATAAAATGACTCAACTTTCCATTCTTCCACTACTATCTAGTTCTATGTATACAACACTTTAGCGAGTAGAAGTAGGAAAAATAGCATATCAATTCAATTCAAAAGAAAGAATGTTACCTGGGGAAGAAAGATCTCTCCCTTTCCAAGTACTCCCCAAGTGCTTTTTGTATTTTCCCAAGAAGATCAGCCAAACGCTCTAGGGATCTCTGAACACCTTGAATGTTAAGTACATCCAAGACCATTGGAGTTTTCGAAACCTTCTTCATAAGCGTCAAAAATTCAGAACTAAAATATATGTAACAAATTGAGACAATGTTTAACAAAATTGAGAAAACCTGCAAAAAACAAAAGAAAACACAACTGCACCTTGAACTGAGTTCAATCATCGATTTATATTACCGTAGCAGGCACCTAAAGAATACGCACAGGTAGTACCTAGACCCCCTAAGTTTGTTTTCGTTTCTCTACACGAATGGTGACACCCTGGTTTGTCTTCCCCTCATTTTTTTTTTTACATGATTGCAATATCATTTTAGTTAATTTCAAGTCTAAGGAGTCCACCCCATCAAAACTTTGCATCGAACTCTCAAATACAGCTTCAAGTAACTAATCTGAAGGACCTATTTCGCAGGAGAAGCAGCCTTCTCACCCTCAGGCTCTTTTTGAAAGTTCTCAGTTGTCCTTTTCTTCCTTCCATTTTACAATTCTTTCCTCTTGCTTCCTCATTTCTGGATGTATCTATTTCCTTTTCTTGTGTGCTTCGTAAAGCCCGTTCATTATGCTTATTAGATTATTTTTCAATACTCATGATAGGTTATTTTTCAATACTCACGAATTCTAGGTTACAACGAAGGGAAACCTACTTTCTCTAAGCGAAAATGCATCGCCCATAGCATTTGACCTCGGCCATAAATAAACTGTAAAAAAATCATTACCGCACAAGTAATAGTAGACGACTTAGCATGACTATGCGTAGAATTTAGTACGACTATAGAGTGAACGTCTAATTATTTCGATATATTGATTGTATTCTATCCTCAGCCGCTTACTTTCTTCTCTCTCCATTGCATCAACCTTTTCCTCAAAATAATTTTTGTTTTTATGAGCTTCATCCTTCCCATGTCAAGGCACATTAGATGAAAACTGTAGTTTCGAGACAAACTTACTTCATACTTTCATTTTTGACGCATGGCGGAAGCCAAAATAAAATGTCACAATCATACGACCTTTTACAGGCTTTTTTTTTACGGTATTTATAAATGGAACATTTTGAAATGCTGAAACCATTAGACTATATGATCTTACACTATCATGAGAATATACACAATCCCATTGACATGACCATACTTCATAAAGAGGATATTTGACCGCTTCACAGATTTTTCTGCTATTATACTAAGTTTACTATTAATCAGGCTAGTACCGAAAAGCGACAGTAGATGGCATACAAAACCCCCTTTTTTAATTTGATTAGGAAACTCAGCTACTTCAATAACAGATTTTTGCTCGCAACACAAAGCTACGAAATCACTTCAAACACTTTGACAGAATCTGCAGGCATGACAATCGAATTCACATCGGTTGTAGAAAGTGAGTTTTCGTTTCAGAACACATTTTCGTTTTAGAACACATTTCAATGATCCTCGCGCTCCCGTAACCATTTATGACTTCTTATCCACTAAAAATCTGAAGTTCTCCTTCCAATAAGTCTAAAATTGGCGTTGATCTTAGAATTTACATATCCATAAGAAGGGGGACGTGGCCTTTCCTCAAGTCACTTTACTTTAGAGTTTGAAATTAGTGTCAGGCCTGATATAAAACTATTATTTGAAACTTGATCGGTCAATTAGCTGAAACGGCCTCTAGTGAAAAGCCACACAGTAAGAATTTCTTTCAAATAAACAGGAAAATTCGAAAAATAGAAGAAACGAAAATAGAAGCAATTCTAAAACAATCCTTAAAATCTTGAAAGAGACGAAGCCCCCCCCCCCCTCGCTGCATATGCCTGATTTTCAGTAATTGGAATCTCTGGACAATTGTATTAATAAGCCAAAAAGAGCACCTGCCATCCCCTCTGATAGAATATGCAGTAGCATCTGAAAAAAAAAAAAAAAAAAAAAAAAAAAAAAAAAAACTCAAAAGAAATAGTAACCCGGCTGGGAGAGACACGCCGCCAAATCTAGTCACATCAACAGGCTTGTCATCTTTCTTAGTAACACCCACATGTGACAAAATCTCATCCCTCACCCCTCCAAACCTCCTCTCTGTAAATCTGGTGAGACATATTAGAGCTATGTAAGAAACCAACCTGATACTCTGGAAACGTGAAGTTTCAACTGGAAGCAAAGTTTTTATGTCGACGCTACTAGTAAAAATTCCCTCCAGATACACCCAACGTCTCTGTACATCAATCCAAACGTCAAACAAAGCATTGACACGGTTAAGTTTGTCTTCCCAAGTGGAAGCTTCCTCTTCGAAAACCTAGAAGAAAATTGATGTACCTTAAATAAACAGTCTTCGACTAAAGCATATATATTTTAGAAAAAAATGTACCTAAAAAACATCAACAAAAAAACAAAGAAAAGTAACACCCAATATCCGTCCCAAAACTCAGTACCTGTTTCGTAAGAGAAACAAGCGAAACTGAGTCATCTTCTCCTAATTTAATTTTGTACGTTCTCCACTTGCTTAATTAGGCTACTTCTCAATCCAACTCTTATAAACAGAGAGGTGGGGAGGGACTCCTCGTAATCTCGAATATTTTCAACTCTTCACCAATTTTTTTTTAGCGAAGATAATCCCCCCCCCCCAAATATATTTTTGACATATAAATTAGAAGACATTTTTAGAGACGACAGGGCAACCAAGATAAACATCGCCATGTTAAAGACACGGCTGGAGTTTCCTAAAAGTATGAAGCCGATAAGTTACGACTAATAACGTGATTCGTGTGATTCAGGTTCCTGTAATTCAAGCTCCCGCATATTCTTTTCGCTATAAGGCTCACAAACAATGACTCTGAACTTGAACAAACCCGTGAGAAAATAGTTTTTTATGACCTGAATTTACGCCCTCTCACCAATCTCGATCCCCGTCCATCAGTAACTAACTCACAACAGCAATCTAAGCAATCTGTTCGAACACTCCTTCGCAATTGAAGAATCCAGCATAATACCCTGAGATTATTGACTGTGTACCGGTCATGTTCTCTGTCCAACCCTCCGGCCATAAGTTGGCGAGAAAGATAGTTCAGGATGTTGCTAAGGACTATTCTGATGCGTTTCCTTTCGTTATGTCAAAAGCCTATCGAGGGTTTTTGATGTGGGCATGGTATTTACTGAGATATTACTGATGTAAACCGAATTGGTACTTCTCTGGCCGCTAGGAAGTACGTCGAGAACGATGTAGCGTAATCAAGAACGGAAAAAATGTTGCTGTAACTGCGACTAATTCAATTGCCCTAAAGTGAATTATGAGCAATCTAAAAGCTGTTCCCGTTGTGCAGGATCGCATGAATCGTCAGATGAGTCATCGTGCCAGGCAACCTCAGAGTGTGGTATGTATCAAGAATCTTTTTATCAAGAATTATTTATCATATCTGATAGGATCGACATTATGAAATGATCCTTTAGCATGAAAGGTACGAAGGATAAAGACAATTCTTTGAACCAAAACTTATCTGATACTGATACTTCATTCCTACGAAACCCTCTTTTAAACTCAGCATGTTTGAGTTCCTTAAGCGGGAGCAACGGACAGTTGATTTTTTGCAAGAGGTGCCCAGAAAACATTCCAGAGACCTTCAGTTGGTCTCACAAACTAAATTACCAACTTGCAAGTTTTCAATAGTCTATATTCCCCTTGTAATGACCGTTCACTTCGGTCTCTCTTTAAGTTTATGAAAACTTGCCTTTCGCTAAAAAACTCTTCTTGCTGATACCGAGAACAGGAAAGTAGAGTGGCTTTTCTTGGGTGATATGAACCGTGCTCTCACTTCCACCTCAGTGTGGGCTAAGGCACTCTTGGAATCACTACCTGACCGTTATTGAACCTGGTTTAAATACGCAACTCATTCTTGTATACACAATAGTGATTCAGTGACAGATATCGACCATTGTGTTGCTTCTGTCAGAGACAGAACCACTGAGTTTGTGTCGATCAACATGACCGAGATGATAATCACCTGACAATGATCATCATCTGCTCAAGTTCATCTTAATGTGCGCAATAGCCAAATCTTAAATCCTTTGTCTTCCTTAAATCCTTTACTAGGTTGTGGCTACCGCTGCAACCATGAAAAAGCATAAGAGGTGGCCGTTCCGCTTTGTCACTTAAGACTAGAAGTTCATCATGGAATGTTAATAACTAGTTAAAACTGTGAAAAATTGCCCTATAACGTAGCTAACTATAACATGCACTATAACGTAGATTTTTTGGGATATCTCTAAGATGCCACTTGTTTAACACGAAGCTGAGAAGAAAAACGCTAACTTTGGAAAAAAAAACATGATGGTGCTGAATCTCCAAAGATCGATGTCAAAATTCAGTTAACCCTGCTCTGCTGACCGGAGAGCTTGAGTGCCTTGGATTAATACTTAAGGTTAAGATTTTCCCTCTGAGTTTACTGGCAATGGAAGGATGCCTAAGGTTATGATATTTATTTAAAAGCGGGTTTGAATAGCAATGAAATCAAGTGGTATATGTCAAGGAGGGGTACTTCTTAACACTTGAAGAGAGAAGAAAATATTCAAGGAAGGTATGAGCGATATATGGTCTTTACTCATTCCCCATGTATGGAGAAGTTGACAAGGATCTGCTTCAACATGAGCACTTGTCCCAAATTACTGAATTTAAGGAAATATTTAGTTTCAAGTAAGGTGGGGTTAAATGCGTGGTTTGTTTCAGTAATGGAGGTGATTGGATTCAGTAATTGGAGGTGAATGGAGCTCGTCTGGAATGATGCAGACCTCTGGATACGGGGTTTCCCCTAACTAAACGCTCCGATCAGGGTGGCCTCAACCTCATGAGGTGGGTGGAGCCCATCCCCAGGATTCTCAGTATCCAGGTAAATCTTGGCTCTAATCAGAATCCAGGCCTAGGGTCGGTTGGGCTTGCAACCCTCCACCCGAGACCCATTGCAACGAATAACTTAGCAACTGCCTCGGATGACCAACCTTCTTTTATCCCATCACAACCCTTGCTTGCCCCTGGACTGAGAAATGACCAGCGTTTGAATCTTCTTGACCAAGGTCGCCTCCGAATTGCCACCTGGAATGTATTGACATTAAATTTTCCCGGAGCTAAGACGCTTTTGGCGATGGAACTGAAGCGATTCCGCATCTCTATTGCTGGAATAACAGAAACCCACCTAGTCGGGAATGGAAATGATCCCTTAGGTGAGGGGTACCCCCTTCTCTGGTCTGGCCAGACAACCACCAGAAGAAATGGAGTAGGACTAGTTCTTGATGACAAATCCAAGAAGTGTCTACTGTCATTCAATCCCATCTCGGATAGAATCGCTACTGCTCGACTCAATCACAAGCAAGGAAAAATGACGGACCTTGTTTGTTATGCCCCGACAAACGAAGCTGACATCGAAACAAAGGACAATTTCTACTCTGCCTTGACGAATGAATTGTCTAAGATATCCTCGCACGATATTGCCATTCTCCTGGGTGACCTTAATGCAATTGTGAGCGACAACCACAACTTATGGCGACAAGTCATTGGACCAGTTACTCCGGATTCCCTAAATGACAATGGTCTAAGACTTCTACAACTCTGCAGCATGCAAAACCTTGTGATTACGAATACCATATTTGCAAGGAAGGACATTCACAAATATACATGGTACAGCAACGACGGCCATACTAAAAAATGATCGACTACATCATCGTGTCACAGAGATGGAGGTCTTCGATCAGTAACTGCAGGACGATAGGGCAGCTGAGATTGGCAACACTGACCATCGCCTCATCGTCACTAACATGCGACTAAGGCTCAAAGCCCATCGCTCAGAACCAAGACCAGTCAAGATCGATGTCTCTCGCCTCTGCGATAAGAAGATACGGTCAAAATATACCATTGATGTCTCGAACCGCTTCGACGCACTCCTGCCATTTGAAAGTTGTGAAAACGCATGGCTCTCGTTCAAAAAGAATGTCCTGGAATCAGCGACAGCAAATGTTGGACGGAAAAAGCGTGCTAATAAAGCGTGGATTCAGTCAGATACGCTTGACGTCATAGAGCAGAGACGCAAGGCGAGGTTACTCGATGACATGCCAACTATAGAAGCCTTAATGGTGTCCGCAACAAACTGATATAGCGAGACAAGAAGCTGTTAGTGGAAAGGAAGGCACATG
The DNA here is from genome assembly GCA_029168905.1 of Artemia sp. Kazakhstan ARC1039. Lineage (NCBI taxonomy): Eukaryota > Metazoa > Arthropoda > Branchiopoda > Anostraca > Artemiidae > Artemia > Artemia sp. Kazakhstan ARC1039. The sequence continues at coordinate 11,328 of JAQQPU010008425.1, read as the reverse complement.
ACCTAGAGGGTGCAGCCAAGAAAGGTGACGTTGGCAGTCTCTATAAGCATCTCCGTGATCTAACAGGCAACATAGCCCCCTCGGTTGCATCTGTTGTCTCTGTGGATGGCCAGCCGCTCAGTGACGAAGCTGCCCAGGTCAGTCGATGGAAAGACCACTTCTCAGGCTTCCTCAACGCCAAAGCCGTAGCGCAGACTGACCAGGAACTCATCAGCCTAGCCGCCAGCACCCAGAAACTGCTGACAAGTGACACAGAAACTCCTTTCACGTCATCAGAAATCTACAAAGCAGTAAAACGTTTGAAGAACAACGAAGCGGCAGGCGTATGTGGAATATCTGCTGAGCTCCTGAAGTATGCTGGACCGGCGATGCTACTTTGGCTCCATATGCTGTTTTCTGTGGTTGGCGCCCTTATGGAAGAGAAAGGGGAGCAAGAGCATCTGTTCGAACTACAGAGGCATAACGATACTTTCAGTGCCTGGAAAGCTCTTTGATATGACCCTGCTGGATAGATTCACGAATATCCTCAGAAGAAAGAGGAGAGTCCAGCAGGCGGGGTTTATGCCCGGGAGATCCACTGTCGAACAAATCTTTACCATGCGCCAGTTAACTGAGAAGACGAAGGAATTCAGGACGAAAGCATATCTAGCCTTTGTGGACTTCAAGGCTGCGTTTGACTCGGTGGATCGCAACTCGCTCTGGCTGATATTTCGATCAACTGGTCTACCAGACAAATACTGAAAGTTGTTTGAAAAGCTTTACGAAGAGACCGTGGGTTGCGTCCAAGTCAACGGCAAACGGAGCACGACATTCGGCATCAAAACCGGTATACGACAAGGGTGTGCCGCCGCCCCGGAACTGTTCAATTGCGTGATAGACCATGTCATGACACGAACAACAAATCGCCTGCCCTTTGGTCTGCAGTTTGGAGATCGCGTTCTGACGGACGCTGACTTCGCAGATGATCTTGGTCTCGTTGCTGACTCGATCGACCAGTTGACTGACACTCTGGAAGTCCTACAGGAAGAGGCAGCAAAAGTGGGGCTGAAAATAAACTGGCTTAAGACGAAGATAATGGCAATTTAGCCCCCAAGCCCAGTCTCGCCCCCTGAGAACATAACTGTTTGCGGAGCTCCAGTTGAAGTTGTAAAGAACTTCACTTATCTTGGCTCCGTGCTGTCTAATGACGGCTCTATAGAGGAAGAGGTGTGAAGCCGAGTTTCAAAAGCCTCGTCTACCGTCGGAAGGCTCAACAATCTCTGGAAAATGCCGCATATATCTAGGCGCACGAAGATGCGAATTTATAATGCATCCGTAAGCTCGGTCCTCCTCTATGCAGCGGAAATCTGGCCTCTCAAATCAACAATCCTCAGCATGATAGACGTCTGCCAGACGAAACAGCTCCGTCGGATTGAGGGACTTCGATGGGACGATTTTGTAAGCAGCGCAAGGTTGCTCGCACTCACCTCCCAAGTGCCATTCACCGTCCAAATAGCGCACCGTACTCTCAGATGGTTCGGACACCTTTTGCGTATGCCGACGACAACCCCAGCCCCAATAGTCTACGATTTTGACGCTAAAGCTCATGGCTGGTCTAGCCCGAGGGGCAGACCTCAGACAAGGTGGAAGGATAGCCTTAACAAATTCCTTGAGATAGCTAACATTGGTGTCGACGAGGCCCCACTAATAGCAGCAGACCGGTCAGCCTGGAGGAGCAGAGTTGCGACACTCTCTACGCCGCCCCCAACGCGGCAGGAGCCTTAAGTCAAGTAAGTCAAGTTTCAGTAATGGGTTCGAATGGCTTTGTAACAATAAAAAAAAACTTTACAAATTATATGAAAGAAAATTATGACACAGAGAATTTTTTTATTGGGAAAGGGAGGAGGGGGAGAGTGCTTATAATATTGTGGTATGAATGTAATTTTTTCTTTATATTTTATTTTTTATACCTTGTTGAAATGATTTTGAGTAGTATTTTAAGTGTTGCCATGGCCCTGTGGCTTTTTTTGCAATACATATCTTTATTACTTTATTTTTTTTTTGCAATACATGTCTTTTCTTTAAGTAAAGTTGTTAGTAT
>JAQQPU010008424.1:19270-31182 GCA_029168905.1 Artemia sp. Kazakhstan ARC1039 | reverse complement strand
AACTCTAAGCTAAGGCTCTAAACTCTAAACAAAAACTCTTAACTAAAACTAAACTAAACTATAACTCTAACTAAAGCTCTAAGCTAAGACTCTAAACTAAAACTCTAAACTCTAAACTAAAACTCTTAACTAAAGCTAAACTATAACTCTAAACTAAAACTTTAAAGTCTAAACTAAAACTCTTAACTAAAATTAAACTAAACTATAACTCTAACTAAAACTCTAAGCTAAAACTCTAAATCTAAACTAAAACTCTTAGCTAAAACTAAACTACAACTCTAAACTAAAACTCTTTACTAAAACTAAACTGCAACTCTAAACTAAAACTCTTAACTAATACTAAACTAAACTAAAAGTGCAACGAAAAACTCTAAGCTAAGACTCTAGGCTAAAATTCTAAACTAAAACGTTTAGCTATAACTAAACTACAAGTCCAAAAACACAACTACAACTAAACTAAACTATAACTCTAACTAAAACTCTAAGTGCTGAGTGTCTAACTTGAAACTCTAGACTCTGAACTACAACTAAACTAAACTATAGCTAGGGAGAGGGGCTCTTTGGGGGCTCGGGAGGAGGGGGACCTTTGGGGCCCCGGGGTGAGGGGGGACCTTTGGGGCCCCGGGGGCCCTTTGGGGGCCCTTCGGGGGTCCGGGAGGAGGGGGTGACTTTGGGGGCCCGGAGGGAGGGGGCACTTTTCGGTCCCGGGGAGGGAGGGGGCCCAGGGACAGGGCCCGCTCAGGGCCCTCTCCTTGGGCCCCAAAGGGCCGTTTGGGGGCCGTTTGGGGGCCCGGGGGTAGGGGGGACCTTCGGGGTTGGGGTAGGGGACTTTAAAACACTGTTCAAATGGAACTTGTGTATTATAATGACCACAGAGTTTCACCCCAAATCATCCTCTAAGATGTCTCAAACTGTTTCGCCCAAATAATCCCTAAAATGTCTCAAACTGTTTCGCCCAAATAATCCCCTAAAAGTAATTCCTGCGTATTCCTTTGTTTCGGCATCCCTGTGCTGTCACATTTGAAATTCCCAGGAAACCATTTCCTGCGTAAAATATATTCAATCTTAAGGTTTCGAAAGAATATTAATTTTTCTCTCTGACCTAAAGACCTGAGAAGCCATATCTAAAAATAGAATATTCATTTATCTCTCAGACTTAAAGACCTGAGAAGCCATATCTAAAAAAAGAATATTAATTTATTTCTCAGACCTAAAGACCAAAGAAGCCATATTTAAAAATAGAATATTATTAGTCTCTGAGACCTAAAGACCTGAGAAGCCGTATTTAAAAATGAAATCCCCTGATGATAGAATTCACCGCCGATTATGCTAATCAATTTCTCAGAAATCCTGTCCCCTCTTGTCCCAGTCGATTATGTAAATCAATTTGTGAGAAATTCTCTCCCCTCTAGTGGATCAATACATTTAGGAACATCCCCTGATTGGCCTAGAGAGAGACACGTGATCCTGTCCCATTAGAATCGATAATCCAGCAATTATTGTTGAACTTATGTTGACATCCAAGAAAAAAACAAACAAATTGACCAACGCTAAATAATCATCAAACAACCATCCAATGACCAGATGTCTACATCCAAGTCGTTTTTGAACTTATGACTACATCCAAAGAAAACAACAAACAAATTGAACAACACACATAACCATCAAACAACCATCCAATAACCAGATGTCTACATCCAAGTTGTTGTTGAACTTATGACTACATCCAAAGAAAACAACAAATAAATTGACCAACACTCATAATCATCAAACAACCATCAACAAACAGATGTCTACATCCAGCAAATGTTGCTGGGCATATGTCTACGTCCATCAACAGTGAGAAAACCATGAAAAAATATCCACAGTGAGAGACAAAAAACATGCATAAATTATGTACATACCGGAGTAATACCTGGCTCCCTACTCAGGCCAAACTATAAAGTCTTAAAAAACGAAAAGATTTAAAGTGTTATTTTCTTTTTCCTTGAAAAAAACTATGTCAATATAAAACGAATAGAAATTAATTAAAAAAACTTTTTCCACAAAATAAGTTTTTCAAAGGAAAGGAAAGAACTCCATTAAACAAAAAACTAGCAAAAATAAAATCAAATAATCTACCAAGCGTGAAACTACCACAAATCAGCATCGATAAATAAATGAAACCCAAAACGAACAGAAATTACAATAAATAACCGAGTCAAACTCAAAACGAGCAGAAATTAACATAAGCTGGGCGCAAAACGTCTATGCCTTCCCAAGTCCAGAACAAAATTTACACTTTACTGAAAAAATGCAAATGAATGTGCATTGTCAGTTTAATATACACATACTTATATTTATTAATCAAAATGTTAATATTATTTGATTTATTAAGTTATAAAAGTAAAAACATTTATATTTTTTTCATTAAAGGGCAAATTTTGTTCTGGCATAGCAATTGGGAAGGCATAGCGTTTTGCGCCCAACTTACGTTAATTTCTGCTCGTTTTGAGTTTGACTCGGTTATTTGTTTTAATTTATGTTCGTTTTGGGTTTCATTTATTTATCGATGCTGATTTGTGGCAGTTTCACGCTTCGTAGATTATTTGATTTTATTTTTGCTTATTTTTTGTTTAATGGAGTTCTTTACTTTTCTTTGAAAAACTTATTCTGTGGAAAAAGTTTTTTAATTAATTCTAATTAACGGCCTTTGTGATTAAGGGGTCATTTTTAAAGAATTGAAACAAAATTTGAACTTTACCGTAAAGAGCAAGGTATTGACTTGGGGGAGAACCCCCTAATATACGTATTAAAAACTTATGAATATACAAGTTCATTACGTATGTTAATTCGTAAGTTACATATATTTATTACTAATAAAAGCGTTCGTAAATAAAATTAAACAGCTTTCGGGAAAGCCATTTAAACAAATAAAAGTAAAATTAATATGAAAATTTGGTTTTAATTATTGACCTTCGGTGAGCCAAAATCAAAATTAGCATTAATTCAAAAACATCCAAAAGTTAAATAAAAAAAAAAGTTTTTTAACTGAAAGTAAGGAGCGACATTAGAATTTAAAACAAACAGATATTATTCCGTAGATGAAAGGGGTTGTCCCCTCCTTAGCGTCTCGCTCTTTACGCTAAAGTTTGACTCTTTCTAACAACTCTATGTTTTAAAACAATAAAAACTTTAGCCCAAAGTGCGAGACGTTGAGGAGGGGACAGTCCCTTCCATAAACGGAATAATTTCTGTTCGTTTTAAATTTTAATGTCGCTCCTTACTTTCAGTTAAAAAAAAATTGTTTTTTTTTATTTATAACTTAAAGAACAAGGTATTGACTAGGGGGCGAACCCCTTAATATGCTTATTAAAAATATATGAATATAGAAGTTCGTTACGTATGTTAATTCGTAAATTACGTATATTTATTACTAATAAAAACGTTCGTGACTAAAATTAAACAACTTTCGAGAAAGCCAAATAAAAGTAGGATTAGTATGCAAAATTTGTTATAATTATTCATGCACGGTGAGCCAAAATCAAAACCTGTATTAATTCAAAAATGTTCAAAAATTAAATTAAAAAAAAACACAAGTTTTTTTATATTGAAAGTAAGGAGCAATATTAAAACTTAAAACGAACAGAAATTATTCCGTATATGAAAGGGGCTGTCCCCTCCTCAACTCCTTGGTCTTTACGCTAAAGTTTGACTCTTTCTCACATCTCTATTTTTTAAAACAACAAAAAAAAACTTTAGCGTAAAGAGCAAGGCGTTGAGGAGGGGACAGCCCCTTTCATATACTGAATGATTTCTGTTTGTTTTAAGTTTTAATGTTGGTCCTTACTTTCAGTTAAAAAAAAACTTGTTTTATTTTATTTAATACCTAAATAAGACTTGAAATAACATTTAAATAATAGATTTAAACATGTTTAATCTGATTATGGCCAATTTATGAAAAAAAGCTGAAGTATCGCTAACTTTTATTGCGCCAAATTATAGAATCAGTTCACACGTTCCATAAATATGATGATTAAACGAAGGTTCATGATTTGGGTAAAAACCTTTCATGACAATCAGCGTTATCAAAAAATCTATCTTCTTTTTGTGCATTCAGCTTTGAGTGAAAAGGAAATTTGCGCTCTAAATTCTAAATTAACTAACGGGAAAACACTTAATTTCAAATTGTTGTAAGCTGGTTATAGGACATGTAGCTCCAGATTACCAATCTAGTGAGAACTGGCGTCACGCATGGGAATATCTTGAACTAACGCCACGCACGCAATCGCATGTATATCAAAACATGTAGCCGTGTTTTTTGGATCAAGATATCAGTTATCCTTTTTGCAATCACTAGTTCATGAACAGAAAAAACTAACATGACACCACCGAGATTACATTTCAAGCCATGTTCTGGGTTCACACAATGATGTTCACATTTAAGTGAGATTTGCTTGTCAGGGTGTTTTTTCACCATGACAAACATTTCTAGCTGTTTTGTCGAAATTAAAACCATGTAATTACATCCGTAGATTTGTGGAAGACGAAGGAGATATCCCCCAAAAATGATTTTTATTCAGAAGAATCACCAGCACCTAACTATCAAAGTTCTTAAGAAATACTTCCCATTCAATTTCGAAAACCCTTGTGTTTCAAGAGTCGTTCTTAAAGAATTGGTGCCAAAGCGAAACTTTAACGCAAAGAAAGAGGGATTAGGATGGGGCATCCCTCTCCTGAATAATTTCTTTTCGTTTTACTTTTCGATGTTATTCCTTAATTTCAGTTTTAAAAAATTGCTTTTTTTCGTTTAATTTCTGACCTTTTTTCAAATCATGCCTGGAAATCCCCCTCAAAATATATCAAATATATACTATGTGCATCCAACTTATCAAAAAGTTGTATCTGCATTATTACAAGAACGGCTGAGGCTATTAAGTTTAAACTTTTAGGGCACGTTAAGGGGGATGTTGAAAAGTGGTTGGAGAGAAATCAATTCCCTTACCATTCCTTTTTAGCTGCCTTCCCCCCAAAGATACCTGACCAAAATTTTGGAACTGCTATTTTGTTCCAAATAGTCAAAAAGTCAAATACCTATGCCTCCGAGGATTACAAAACCCCCCAAAGCCCCTGGAGTAAGTGTTGTAAGTTGCCTAGTGCTTATATGTAAGATTTGTTGTTGATAAAAAAGGGGCAGGTTTTATCCTGAGTCTCCAAAAATGCTAAGGGCATTAAGGTATAACTTTTAGAAAATGTTGAGAGAGGTGTCAAACAAAATCAGAACAAAGTATTTGCAGGAGGGTTGTCAAAAAGGCACAGCAGCAAAATCTAATGAACGGCTAAGGGTATGGACTTGAAACTTTACCAAGAAATGTAATTTATGCACTTTTCTAAAAGTTAAGACAGGAATTTTATCTCTGGAATGGCTAGGGGGATCAAGTTGAAACTTTTTGAGAGCCAGGGGTTAGGTCAACAGGAACTCAAAATTTTACTTAGGGGAGGGAGCAGAGGTAGACCAAAAGATATTGTTTGTATCCAGGTCATCAAAATAGTATATCTGTTATATATCGTAAACGACTTGGGGTTTGAAGTTACAGCTTAAAGGAACTGTTGGGAAAAGGAGGAGGGTAGATAAAGAAAGAAAACTTCACATTTTTGTGGCAGGTCAAATAATTTTATCTTTGATATACCAAAACAGTTTTGCATTGTAAATTTATATGGTGAAATGAAAGACGCTATCAAATGGGCATGTCTGGAATATAACGGGAATAGTTAGTGATATGAAGTTGGAAATTTCAGGAGTCTTGGAGGGAAGGTATATTTTGAGCTATGACTTGGGGGAGAGGATAGAGCTTAACCAAAACACACTATATGCATCCAGGTTATCAAAACACCATTTCTATAATATCTTGGGAGCAAATCGGGAGATGAAGTTGAAACCTTGGGTTGTGTAGTATACGGAAAAGGGAAGAGGCAGAGAGATTTCAAACGTTTTTATAGTGATAAAGATCCTCCAGAGCTATTGTTGGTAAACAGGGCATTTAGTCGACATTTCAGTGGCTGTGTATTTTTTACAAGGATAAGACCCAGGCCAATCGCTGAACCTTGCCACAGCGGGGGTCGATCCCTGGGCTCCGTATTACCAAGTAGAGCATCAATCCACTGTGCTAATACGTACATTTTCTAATACATTTTCTCTTTCTTAAAAGTCACATTTATAATTTTTCGATATTTTATTCTCTACCATTGTAGCTACCATATTTAATACATTTTTTTGCATTCGTAACATTTCAAATTGTCTCTAATAAAGTCCAATTCACTGCATAAAGCTTCAGTTACTTCTAAGTTACGAATCATTGCACTGCATAAAGCATTCAGTTACTTCATACAGTCTATTTACTTTGTTATGTTCTTGTTTCTTTATTTTCTTTTTTGCTTTATTATCTTTTTTTTATTTTTCAATTCTTTTTGCACTTTGTGTACATTCTCATATCCTATTGACTGCTTATAAGCGTGGAGTTAATTCTGTCATCAAAGCGATACGGGATATGTATATAAACAACAACAACAAGAAAAACAACAGGTAATTCTTTCCAAAAGACAGTGCAATTCTATATTTGAATGAATATTTCGACGTTATGTTAATGGAAATTACAAAATGTAAATGCCTTTTATAATTAATAAAAGATAATGTTAAAAAAAATGTAATTTATGACAAAAACTGTGTGATATATGTACTAACAAAAAGTAAAAATTGTGGAAGCTCTTTAGATCATCAGCAGCTGGACAGAATGTACAACTGCAGCAAAAGCAAAATCCTTATTGACTGCTTCCACAGCCTCTATTGTGATGCTGAGGCTATTATTAAATTTTTCATTTTAGCTTTAATGGTCGTATTTTATTATAAGTATTTTGTATCTTTTCTCCTATATATTCATGTTTTGCTGGGGTCAAAATATAGACATAGGGTCATATATATAAGGTCAAAATATGGGTCAAAATATGGACTTAGTCCCCCATGAGGTATATAGGGCCTTTTGGACATAGGGTCAAAATATTCATTCAAATATAGAATTGCACTGTCTTGCGAAAAGAATTCCCTATTGTTCTCGTTGTTGATGTTCATGATGGAAAGGCAGTGTGATCTTTGTCGCTATTTACGTCTATACATAAAAAGGTAATTGGGAGCGTTAAGATCACCGTTTCACCTTGTACTGTGGAACTTACTGCTTCAGTTTCAGTGAAAAAAGAGTATTAGACAGGGTGTTATTACTTCTCCTCCTCTGTTTTATAATACTGTTATTGTGCCACAAGACCACAGTAGACAGAATATACCAGTAAGCTTATCGCAGATCATTTCTGGTCTTCGTGAACAAAAAGCTCCTCCCACTTATTTCTGCCTTAGCTTGTTTAGCCTGTTTCTGCATTAGCTTTATTTCCGTTTGTTTCAATGCACTTTGATGGAAACAGTCGGAACAGTCTAGCATGTCTAACATGTTTATATCTGCCAAAACGTTCTCCGGAGCACTCGCACCCCGGTCCGGGTTTTTATAATGGGTGAGATAGAGAATGATCATACTGGATAATATATGAACTGTGCACAAGACAAAGTTCTAACTACGTATATTTCTTAGAGGTATTGATGTTTTTCCAAGCTAACTATGTGGACGACATCCCCAACATCAGTAGAACAGAGCTCGGAATTGAGGAAAATTTTCAAATCCACGATAGCGAGTGTAATCGAATTAGTCTTCGATTCAACGGAAGCAAGGCTGAGTTTTTGGTATTTAGTCGTCGCTCAAACTGTCCAACAAGTATTCAGCTAGGTGAACATGTTGTTAAAGCGCAAGATACACTGACGTACCTTAGTGTACCGATTGTACCAAATCTTCACGCCACGCCTGAACTTCTGAAAGAACTTATTGCCAGATATTCTGGGAAAACGCACGGTTTACTAGTTGCATTAAACTTCAAATTTAACCGCTGTATCCTAGCTGGTGTATTTAATGTATTTGTTGTACCACACTTGCTCGCCCTTGCATCATTTTTGATTCTTCTTACTTCTTCGAATTTTAAGGATATACTTAATTAGACTTTGACCTATCCTCCTACGCCAGGGGGGACATTTGAAAGTGACGGTTGACCTCCAGCTTTGCCGATCTTGGGCCAAAGACCAAAGTTCATTCAGCGTGGCTTGGAGACTCGTCGCCTCTTTCTCCGTGGATCGACCAAGTGTGCTACGTTATCTGCCACTCCTTCGAATGCTGGGTGGGATCCAACACCATACCTCGTCTGGGAGAAGTCCTTCGCTCATGTGGGTTGTATGCCCCCAGTACTTCCATCTTCTCATTCTGATCTCGTCTGGTCCCTAGTCTTTGTTTGGTATCTGCCCTTATCTGGGCATTCGTTACTCTGTTGGTCCAATGTTTCGCAAGGATTTTACGTTGGCAATTGTTCTCGAAGCCGAGTAGTCTTTTCTCGGCATTCTATGAAAGGCTCCAAGACTCACATGTATACTAAACTACACAGAGTATATTACTCCTTAACAATAGAAATTTAACTTCTGGGAGTAGTTTCTACATCTCCAAATGTTCTCTGCTGAGAAAATGCTCTACCTATATATACGCTATGCGTAGCAATTTTTCTCTATCTCAATTCGCATCTTGGGTTACTCTACTACCAAGGTACTTAAATTCACAGAACTTTTCTATATCAGTGCCTTCGTATCCAATACCAGCTGCAAAGGTCGTCACAAAAACGTTGGACATACTTTTTCTTATAATATTAATCTTCAGGCCAACAGGGGCAGCTTCCGCTGCTAGTTCATTGACATTATGTTGAATGTTCTCTTGGCAGTGAGCCGCGAGAGCAATATCGTCAGCGAAATTGAAGTCGTGTCGACTCTTGGGGCTTAGTTGTATGCCGCCTCTGAAGCGGCAAGCTCGAAGCACAATGTCTATAAGCACTGCGAATAATATTGGTGATAGTAAACATGCTTGACGTACACCAGACTCGACATGGAACCACTCTGACAGCCCGTTCTCCGTCTGGACTACTCAAACCTGTGCAGCATAAAGGGCTTTGATCATATTCACAATTTTCCGAGACATTCCATGCGCTAGGAGAATCTTCTACAATGCTCTTGGTGCACAGAGTCAAATGCCTTCAAAAAGTCTATATACGCTAAAATAATCTGCACTTGCCATTCGTTCAATTCCTTCAGCAGAACACGTAAGCTAAATATCAGATCGCAGCAAGAACGATTTGGGTGGAAACCATGATGTTCATATCTTTAAATCAAGTCCCCTTGAGTCTGAATTCTACTAAGTATAATCTGACATAGAACATTGCTTCCGACAGTTAGGAGTATGATCCTCTGCGGTAAATCACATCAAATCGCAGACATCACATGATGTCTTTCGACCTTTCTTGAAGAGTTTCATGATAATGCCTTTATTCCAGTCGGGAGGGACAGCCTCGTCGTACCACACTTTACTAAGAAGCTTGAATAGGGGGCCATCTAGAGCTTTTCTTGCATATTTCAACAGCTACGGAGGGACTCCATCATATACAGCTGCTTTCCCATTTGTTAGTGACTTCAGGGCTGTTATAACTTCCTGAAAGAAGATGGGGCCTAAATAGATATCCAAGGTAAATAGGGGCACGTCGGGGACAAACAGTGGCTCATGGGATATCAGCTGATTCAGAACATCCGAGAAATATTCAGTCCAATGTTCTGGACATCTACCTGATTGGTAAGCAGCTGCCCGCTTTTATCCTCTTTGAAAGAGCATGGGTTTGTCTGCGCGCCGGAAAGATTCTTAGTATGGTTATAGACTTTTTTACTATCACACCGACTGGCTACTCCTTCTGCCCCAGCTTCTATGTTCTCAGCTTATGTTCTCTTGTCATTCTTGGCAGACATTTTCACTCACTTATGGACACATTTTTATTGTTCTTCTAGACTATCAAAGTATTGTCTATCGCTAGGCTGACTACATGAATGACTAGGTGAATATTTATCGACAAAAGCTTTCATATTTGTTCTTTCCTGAATAAGCTACCAAGTTTCTTCACTAATCCACTCTTCCTTCTTTCGTTTCTTATATCCAAGGACTTCTACTGCAGCATCTCTTAGGCACTTCGATAGTAATTTCCAAAGACAATCTGAACTTGCTCCGTCGGAGTCGTCGAGGCTCATAGCTGTGAAGGAAATGCAGAAGTGTTTTTTAAGTATACAAAAGATTTGTTACGGCTGCCTCTCTGGACTACCAATAGCTCCCTATCCTTGCGATACGGAGTTGTTAGTCCAGTGTCTGTGGTGCAGAAAAGAAATGAGAGATATCGGAAGGACATTATTGGTGAAAGTACCCTTGAAATTGCCCATTGCTGATCATGTGTGTATTCCAGTATAAGATTCCCTTTATTTGTATTTTTTCTTGTCATTTCTTCTTTGTTTTTGTTTTGTTTGTATTCGTTAGAGATTATTTTTCCCTTTTTCTTTTGTTTCTTTATTACTCTATCAGGGTTGTAGTTTTACATTTATGATGAACAATAAATTTATAATTGCATATACATTCTCTCAAAGTGCTCCTCGCAAAACAAATCTTCCTTCGCTTTCGAATTTTGAAAAATTTTAATTATCTCTATTTCATTTCCTACACGTTCAGCCCAAATTATTACATTCTTAAGAAGGTCTTCCTATCTCTTTTTCAGGCCTCTTTCAAAATTGATACTTCTTTCTTGTGTTTAAGGGGTACTAGTCTGGTACTACCTCTACTAAAATTCTTAACTTAACAATCTAATATTTTATTATTCTGCTATCTAGGTGTGTCTTTAAGATTCTTAACAGGGGTTTAATTTTGGAAGGGATTTCAAATCATTCCCCCAAAGGAAATACAACTAGATGTTAATTGATTGAAAATTTCATTTTCAAATGCAACGTTTCACATTTTAGGGGGGGGACCTAAAGACCAAAAGAATTAATGTTGTAACAATTCTAGTAATTAAAATAGCATTTTAAAAGTAACGTTGGAGTAAAGAGAAGGATAACTGTGTTATAATTTGCACTTTTATAAATTGCACTGTTATAATTTGCACTTTACTGAAAAAAATATAAATGTTTTTACTTTTATAACTTTAATAAATCAAATAATGTTAAGATTTTGATTACTAAATATCAGTAAATGTATATTAAACTGACAATGCACATTCATTTGTATTTTTTTCAGTTAACTGCAAATTATGTTCTGGCCTTCGGAAGGCATAGGGGTTTTGAGCCCAACTTATGTTAATTTCTGCTCGTTTTGAGTTTGACTCGGTTATTTATTGTAATTTCTGCTCGTTTTGGGTTTCATTTATTTATCGATGCTGATTTGTGGTAGTTTCACGCTTGGTAGATTATTTGATTTTATTTTTGCTCATTTTTTGTTTAATGGAGTTCTTAACTTTTCTTTGAAAAACTTATTTTGTGGAAAAAGTTTTTTTTAATTAATTTCTCTTCGTTTTATATTGACATAGTCTTTTCAGAGAAAAAGAAAATAATACTTTAAATCTTTTCGTTTTTTTAATAATTTAGAGTTTGGCCTACTATTTGTATGCTGGAGAAAAAATTTCAGCAATTTTTAACAACATACACCCTCTTAAAAATCTGGACACAAATAGTAGTGTTTAATTTAGTTTCATACCTCCTCTAGTTGACCTGAAATGGAAAACTTGATACCATTCGCAAAAAATCTGTTTACTTTCTTTGATAGCTTGGATACACTTACACTATTTTGATTTGGTTAAATTTTAAGAGCAGAAGCAGCCCCAAAAGTTTGAACATAATACCCTCAGTCGTTCTTGGGATACTGCTGAGATGCCTTATTGGGAATTAGCAAAAAACACAGTGCATTTTGATTTAATCTTGAGGCAACATTTAGTTTTTAAAC
>JAQQPU010008424.1:0-10121 GCA_029168905.1 Artemia sp. Kazakhstan ARC1039 | reverse complement strand
TCCAATCACTTTCGACTATTAAAAAGGGTACTAGCCCTTTGAATTTTCAATCGAATGAGCCTGTTTTGAAGTTTCTACGACAAGGCCTTCTATAGAAATTTTATATGCCCCCAGGGTATAACTTAAAACCCTTGCCCTAATGGTAGTGGGGGAGTTTCCTCCTCAAAAACATATTTTCTATCTGGAAATCAGGTACTCTGAACAAAATGGCTATCTCGAAAATTTGTTTGGATGTGTTTGGGGGAGTGATGGGCGTGAGGGGTGGGCTATTTGCCCTTCAATCACTTCCGACTATTAAAAAGGGTACTAGGCCTTTGAATTTCCAATCGAATGAGCCTGTTTTGAAGTTTCTACGACAATGCCTTCTATAAAAACCTTATATGCCCCCAGGGCATATTTTAAACCCCTTGCCCTGAGGTTTGTGGGAGAGTGTCCTCCTCAAAAACATATTTTCTATCTGGAAATCATATTTCTTATCTTTCAAAAAAATATGGAATCTTTTATTTTTTTGCCAGAAGAAAGATCACGGATGGCTGTTTATTTGTTAGTTTTTTTGTTTTGTTTTCCCAGGGGTGATCGTATCGATCCAGTAGTCTTAGAATATCGCTAGATGGTTCAGTCGAGCCGAAATTTTAAGTTCTAGTGCCCTTTAAAGTGGCCAAAAGAATTGGAGGGCAACTTGACCCCCTCCCACGCTCATTTTTCTTCCAAAGTAACCCAGTCAAAATTTTGAGATAGCCATTTTGTTCAGCATGGTCGAAAATATAATAAATATGTTTTTTAGGATGACTTAATCCCCCAAAGTCCCCGGGGGGAGGGCTGCAAGTTATGAACATTGCCCATTGTTTATATATTTTAGTGGTAAATGGGAAGTATACAGACGTTTTCAGGAGGGATTTTTTTCTTAGGGGGGAGGGGGGTCTGAGGTTGGTGATGCGGGAGGATCTTTCCATAGAGGATGTTTCTTTGGGGGAAGGGAAATTTATGAAGGAGCACCGGATTTCGAAGTAATATTTAAAAAACTATCAGAAATTAAATAAAAAAGACAAGTTTTTTCAACTGAAAGTAAGGAGCAACATTAAAAATTTGAACAAACAGAAATTATTACGTGTATATGAGGGGTTAAGTGTATATGAGGGGTTCTTAAACCAGTTTCTTAAAACCATGTCTGCTGACTACGCACCTCTGGATACGGGGTTTCCCCTAAATAAACGCTCCGATCAGAGTGGCCTCAACCTCATGAGGTGGGTGGACCCACCCCAGGATTTTCAGTATCCAGGTAAATTCTAGCTCTAATCAGAATCCAGGCCTAGAGTCGGTTGGGCTTGCAACCCTCCACCTGAGACCTATTGCAACGAATAGCTTAGCAACTGCTTCTGATGACCAACCTTCTTTTATCCCATCACGACTCTTGCTTGCTCCTAGACTGAGAAATTACCAGCGTCTGAATCTTCTTGACCAAGGTGACCTCCGAATTGCCACCTGGAATGTATTGACATTAAGTTTTCCCGGAGCTAAGACGCTTTTGGCGATGGAACTGAAGCGATTCCGCATATCTATTGCTGGAATAAAAGAGACCCACCTAGTCGGGAATGGAAATGATCCCTTAGGTGAGGGATACCACCTTCTCTGGTCTGGCCAGACAACCACCAGAAGAAATGGAGACGGACTAGTTCCCGTCTCGGATAGAATCGCTAATGCTCGACTCAATCACAAGCAAGCAAAAATGACGGTCCTTTTTTGTTATGCCCCGACAAACGAAGCTGACACCGAAACAACGCACACTTTCTACTCTGCCTTGACGAATGAATTGTCTAAGATATCCCCGCACGATATTGTCATTCTCCTGGGTGACCTTAATGTAACTGTTAGCGACAACCACAACTTATGACGACAAGTCATTGGACTCTCTAAATGACAATGTTCTAAGGCTTCTACAACTCTGCAGCATGCACAACCTTGTGATTACGAATACTATGTTTGCAAGGAAGGACATTCACAAATATACATGGTACAGCAACGACGGCCATACCAGAAAAAATGATCGACTACATCATCGTGTCACAGAGATGGAGGTCTTCGATCGCTACTGCAGGACGTATAGGGCAGCTGAGATTGGCAACACTGACCATCGCCTCGTTGTCGCTAACATGCGACTAAGGCTCAAAGCCCATTGCTCAGAACCAAGACCAGTCAAGATCGATGTCTCTCACCTCTGCGATCAGAAGATACGGTCAAAATATGCCATTGATGTCTCGAACCGCTTCGACGCACTCCTGCCATTTGAAAGTTGTGAAAACGCATGGCTCTCGTTCAAAAAGAATGTCCTGGAATCAGCAACAGCAAATGTTGGACGGAAAAAGCGTGCTAATAAAGCGTGGATTCAGTCGGATACGCTTGAAGTCAAAGAGCAGAGATGCAAGGCGAGGTTACTCCGTGACATGCCAATCTATAGAAGCCTTAATGGTGTCCGCAACAAACTGATACAGCGAGACAAGAAGTTGTTTGTGAAAAGGAAGGCACATGAGCTAGAGGGTGCAGCCAAGAAAGGTGACGTTGACAGTCTCTATAAGAATCTCCGTGATCTAACAGTTGACATAGCCCCCTCGGTTGCATCTGTTGTCTCTGTGGATAGCCAGCCGCTCAGTGCCGAAGCTGCCCAGGTCAGTCGATGGAAAGACCACTTCTCGGGCATCCTCAACGCCGAAACCGTAGTGCAGACTGACCAGGAACTCATCAGACTAGCCACCAGCACCCAGGTACTGCTGACAAGTGACACAGAAACTCCTTTCACGTCATCAGAAATCTACACAGCAGTAAAATGTTTGAAGAACAACAAAGCGGCAGGTGTATGTGGAATATCTGCTGAGTTCCTGAAGTATGCTGGACCGGCGATGCTACTTTGGCTCCATATGCTGTTTTCTGTGGTTCGGCGCACAGAATGGATCTCAAAGGACTGGCGAGCTGGTATAATCCTGCCCTTATGGAAGAGAAAGGGGATCAAGAGCATTTATTCGAACTACAGAGGCATGACGCTACTTTCAGTGCCTGAAAAGCTCTTTGCGATGACCCTGCTGGATAGATGCACGAGTATCCTCAGAAGAAAGAAGAGAGTCCAGCAGGTGGGGTTTATGCCCGGGAGATCCACTGTCGAACAAATCCTTACCATGCGCCAGTTAATTGAGAAGACGGAGGAATTCAGGAGGAAAGCATATCTAGCCTTTGTGGACTTCCAGGCTGCGTTTGACTCGGTGGATCTAAATTCACTCTGGCTGATACTTCGATCAACTGGTATACCAGACAAATACTGCGAGTTGTTTGAAAAGCTTTACGAAGAGACCGTGGGTTGCGTCCAAGTCAACAGCGAACGGAGCACGACATTCGGCATCAAAACCGGTGTACGAAAGGGTCTGCTGCCGCCCCGGAACTGTTCAATTGCGTGATAGACCATGTCATGACACGAGCAATAAATCGCCTGCCCTTTGGTCTGCAGTTTGGATATCGCGTTCTGACGGACGCTGACTTCGCAGATGATCTTGGTCTCTTTGCTGACTCGATCGACCAGTTGACTGACGCTCTGGAAGTCCTGCAGGAGGAAGCAGCAAAAGTGGGGCTGAAAATAAACTGGCTTACGACGAAGATAATGGCAATTGAGCCCCCAAGCCCAGTTTCGCCCCCTGAGAACATAACCGTTTGCGGAGCTCCCGTTGAAGTTGTAAAGAACTTCACCTATCTTGGCTCCGTGTTGTCTAATGACGGCTCTATAGAGGAAGAGGTGTGCAGCCGAGTTTCAAAAGCCTCGTCTATCGTCGGAAGGCTCAACAATCTCTGGAGAATGCAGCATATATCTAAGCGCACGAAGATGCAAATTTATAAACCATCCGTAAGCTCTATCCTCCTCTATGCAGCGGAAACTTGGCCTCTCAAATCAACAATCCTCAGCATGATAGACGTCTGCCAGACGAAACAGCTCCCTCGGATTGAGGGACTTCGATGGGACGATTTTGTAAGCAACGCAAGGTTACTCGCACTCACTTTCCAAGTGCCATTCTCCGTCCAAATAGCGCACCGTACTCTCAGATGGTTCGGATACCTCCTGCGTATACCGACGACAACCCCAGCCAGAATAGTGTACGATTTTGAAACTAAAGCTCATGGCTGGTCTCGCCCGAGGGGCAGACCTCAGACAAGGTGGAAGGATAGCCTCAACAAATTCTTTGAGATAGCTAACATTGCTGTCGATGAGGCCCCACTAATAGCAGCAGACCGGTCAGCCTGGAGGAGCAGAGTTGTGACGCTCTCTACGCCGCCCCCAACGAGGCAGGAGCCTTAAGTAAGTAAGTAGCAAGTTTTAAGTTTTAATGTCGCTACTTACTTTCACTTAAAAAACTTTTTTTTTTAATTTAATAACATAAAGACCTTTCCCCTGTGGCTGTGGGGGTCTTGTTATACCCAAAGTCATAGTTGGCCTTTCAACTATGATGAACAAAATGGCTATCTGAAAATTTTGATCAGATGATTTGGGGAAAAATGGGCGGGGGAGGGGGCCGAGTTGCCCCGCAATTTTTTTGTCACTTAAAAAGGGCAGGAGAACTTTTAATTTTTGTTTGAATGAACCCTCTTCCGATATTTTAGGACCACTGGGTCGATACGATCACCCATATTGCGTAAAAAATTTAGCGTAAGGAGCGAGGCGTTGAGGAGGGGACAGCCCCTTTCATATACGGAATACTTTTTGTTCGTTTTCAGTTTTAATGTTACTCCTTACTTTCAATTAAAAAACTTGTTTTTTTTTATTTAATATTACTAAGAATTCGCTTCCTACAAAAACCAAGCTAATTTCTCTGGAATTACCTAACTCACTCTTAGGACCTGTCTTTAAAAATTTCAATTAAAGTGTTCTGAAGATCATTATGTGCCCCCCTTCTTTTTCATATTCATAATCTTCGGTAATATGTCTCCATCTTTGTAAACACCATACTTCAATATCTTATTTTCCACACAATAAGCATCTGAGGCCTTCCTGTTTTTTTTTTTTTTTTTTTTTTTTTTTTTTTTTTTTTTTTTTTTTTTTAATTCTTTTAGTAGGCTACTGTCTCAAGCTTTTCTTCGTAAAATAGATCTTTCTTCCCCTCCAGAATGAAACAGAAATTTCATTCTTCTTTACATCCTTTTCTATACCCTTTTTATATCTTTTTTACGTGTCCTTTTGCTTTTTACGTATCCTTTTTATGTAATTTTTTATATAGTACACGGCTTAACAAATTCTCAAAATGTTCTGCCATGTTCTCTTTAACAGTTTCCTTGTCACTTATTGAGGTCCCATTCCTATCATTAACTGGGAAAAGTCCAGACTGACTACTTATTCTTCCTTCTAGTTGTACTTCTAGCTCCCTGAGTGATACATCCTTGTATGGTATACTGGACAAATACA
This sequence comes from Artemia sp. Kazakhstan ARC1039, assembly GCA_029168905.1. Lineage (NCBI taxonomy): Eukaryota > Metazoa > Arthropoda > Branchiopoda > Anostraca > Artemiidae > Artemia > Artemia sp. Kazakhstan ARC1039. The sequence goes on along the minus strand of JAQQPU010008424.1, from coordinate 4,687 downwards.
TTAGAGTGATTAGCGCTATGTAAGAGAATAACACTGCTGCGGTTAAGGTAGGAAATGAGGTTAGCAGCTGGTTTTGTATTAAATCAAGAGTTAAGTAAGGTTGTGTTCTATCCCCCTTTATATAAATTATTTTCATGGACTTTGTCTTAAGGAGCACAGGAAAGGCAATGGGAGACCATGGAATCAAATGGGTAGAAAAAAGTCTCCTGGACTTAGATTATGCTGATGATTTAATAATCCTAGACGAAAGTGTGAGCCACTCATGTGTTTTTCACCTGAGGCTCAGGGTGTTTTTTCACAGTTAAAAAAAGTTTGGAAGGATAGGAAGATAAGTCTGCAAACCAAGATTAGAATATTAGAAGCTACAGTGAGTACAGTGGTCAAATATGGCTCTGAAGCATGGGCGCTCCGAAAAGCGGATGAAGATTTGCTAGATGTTTTCCAGAGAAATAGTTTACGGATTGTTATGGGTACCCGGCTGACTGGTCGTATTTAAAACAATAGGCTGTACGAAAAATGTGGTTCAATACCGCTTTCTAGAGCTATAATGAAAGAAAGGTTGAGGTGGCTAGGGCACGTTTTGCGGATGACATATTGCCGAAAATTGTCCTTTTCGGCCAAGCGTCTAGGACTAAACGGAAAACAGCTCGTTCTCATCTGGAGTGGAAGGACGTCATAAAGAAAGATTTGAAGGAAATGGGAACTTCCTGGGAGGGTTTAAAAAGGGTGGCTTTGAATAGATTGGGATGGAGAAGGAACGTGCGTAGCTGTGTTGGCATAAGGCGGTTTGGTGCTACGGTGAGTTGTTAATAGTAGTAGTAGTAGTATTGGTACTCGAAAATTTGAAGTAGCCCAAGGGAAGTGGATCACCCCCTTATCAGTGGCACAATTTGTTCAAAATCCTGGAGGGGGGGGGGGTAAAGTTGGAGCCAAATTTATCCAAATCAAGTGAAAATGACAGTGAAAAGTGAAAAATGATCCATGTATTAACATAAAGGCAAAGATATACTAGAGAAAGCTTACCTGTTTCTTTAGATACTTGAATTATGCAGGCTGATCTTAGTTTTGACAAGATTATTTGCAGAAACCAAATTTCAGCTGGGGGGGGGGGGGGCAAACTGAGGTCTAGGAGGGTAAACTTAGGTCTGAAAGGGGTAGTTGCCCCCCTGCCCTATAGGAGATTGCGCTTCTGCCCCTTATTTCTTATTAATGAGACAGAGTAAGTGGGTATCCATTACAGTATGCTGAGCATCTGCTTGTCTATCAAACTAATTTACCCACTTTTTGACTCACCAGGCTAGCATTTGTCAAATTCCCAATCAAAGGTTTGAATACTAAGAACCTTCGATATGAGGCATTATGAAAAAATGTAACAAAACCACTTTTTTCTCTTATTGGTTTCAATACGTAACATATTATAAGGACTGGTGCCAGAAATTTTGAAGTTGTCCCCTCCCTAAATCTTATCAAGGGGACATTTCAACCCTTAATAGGTCGTTTTGAAAAGTTTCCTTCTAAAATCAATCAAATTAAAAGTAACAATAATTCAATTAAAAAGTAATTGAAAAAATCAATACAAATTTTAGACGTGTTGCGTTTTCTATCTTTGTAGAGGATACCTGTATGTAGACAATGCCCGGATTTCAAGGTCGAGATGAATATTTTACTAGAGCAAATTTGGAAATGTCCTTATTAGAAAGTAAAACTTTTGTAAACCCAGAGCCAAACCGGCTCTCAATCAAGACAAATTAATTAAGAGGTATTCTCCCGCAAATATTAAATGGATGGGCGTGATTAGCGTATTTAAATAACCCAGCTCTTAACTTTCTCTGGGTCATCTGGGTCAATCCGTCAGATCATGTAAATCTCGTTAGAGAGGTTATATTTTTGAACAAACTTCCAAACTAAATCATGGACTAAATCCAGAAGTGACTATTAAACCAGAAGTTTAACATGGCTGGGAAGAATTTTGGCATATACTTCAATGAGCTAATAAAGAATTATTGACAGGGCTGCCACCGTTGGTGATTTTTCACCAAATTTGGTGATTTTTTCCCGTTTGGGGATTTAGTTATTTTGGTAATTTTACCTAAAAAACAGGGGATTTTTATCATAAAATTGATGATTTTCCCATGTTTGCGCTACAACTGTTTATGCGGAATATTTATGTCCCTTCCCAACTCCAGTGCCTAAGCAGAGGGAAATTTTCCCTGCTCAAGCTCTTTAAGAGTCCTCTAGAAAAGAAGTTGGACCCCATGACCCCTCCACCTCCTTCTCTAATGTATATGCATAGATGGGTGGATTTTGGGAAATTTCTGGTGCAATTTATATTGAAGGCTACAAAATTGATATTCAAGAAGCTTAAGAAGATTTACGATTAACATATTGCTGCAACCTCAGCATTTGTGTGCATAATTAAATAATTTCACTATGTTTTGTTGTCAGTTAAAAAAAAAAAAAATTGTCAAAGTTAATAAAAAAAAATTCAAAATCACTTTCTATTTCACGTCCCCATTATAATTGCCCTATTCTCTTCCATAAGAAATGAATGATCAATGAATTCTTCCTTTAACTCCTCATTCATTAATTTGTTATACAGAAGGTAAGGGAAGATTTAAATGAAGTTTGTGTAGAAAATTATAATTTTATAATATTTTGTTATTTCTATATCCCTCTATTTTTAATCCGAAACAGACTGTCTTTGTAAAACGATACGATAGGATGTTGGAATGTTATCTCTCCAAGGTTTTCACCTGAAAATTTACCGAATTCTACTTATTTGGGACCTTTTCCTAACTTACGTCAAAGCAGCAATATAGCTGGTGTATAGTTATTGGTAAGAAAAAACTTCCTCTATTTTTACTTTTCTAAATAAAAAGGTATCTAGGCGGTAAAAATAGCTTCAAGGCAAGGTAATATACTTACTTAGATGAAATATATACGTTTTCAAGCATATAGCGCATAGATAAGCACAGCATCCTAAACTCCCCCTCCCTCCCGCAATGCTCAATAGCAGGGAAAGCAGACAGAAAGAAAAATAACACACTATAGGAAAACGAAAATGACAGGCAATCTCAGTTGGATTGAGGTTAGTTGAGTTGAGATAGCTGAGGCTGTATAGGTCTTTCGTTGGGGTAATTTCCAGGCCAATCATTTTACCTATGCCTGAGAGAGGGGGTGGTTAACCTTGAAAAAATATACATGGCTTAAAACAAAGGGCTGACGCTTGTCACCTATGGAAAAGTATGCCTAAAATATGGACTGTAATTGATACTACAGGCAAAATTTTGGGAATACCTGCTATTTTCGGAGCTTTGGATACAAAACAATGATAAACTACACTGTAAGCAACGAAATTTTTTGAAACTAATTTCCTCTTTCTCTGATATCTAAGACCCTGCAGTATCTGGAAATGAACAAATAAAATAGGGACCGTAACTAGCTGTGAGCAAAATCTGTGTGAATGTGACATTTTCGAAATTTTTGGTATAAAAAAAGCTTTTCTTTATTCTGGAGACTATTAGATACCAATAGCATGTATAAATTCACATAAATATGTAAATACCAAGAGTAAGCATAAATTCACCTAAAAATTAAGTGTAAAAATGCATTCACTGGATTTTTTCCCAAGTAGTTTCGCCCTAGAATCTGATTAGCCTTAGAAAAAAAGGATTGATAATTGTCTTCAAACGTCCACCCTTTAACAACAACAAAAAATCACCAAGTTGAAGCGTGAAGTTGCACTCCTGTAGATATTAGTACTTTTTCAAATTGTATCTTTTGCATTTTCGAGTGAAAACGTGCATTCCATTTCGGTAACTTTACTACTTAAAGTTTAGGGCAGTAGTGTTAGTGTGATAAATTGCAATTACTAGATTATTTAAACGCTAAGTTGTCTTTTGGTGATTTTTTAAAAGAAAGTGGCGATTTTTTTTGTTTTCGGTGACAAACTTGAATATTGTCCAGCGCTGAAATAAATTATTGTGAAAAAACATAGATTTTCAAAGAAAAATAAAGAGCCGCACTAATTCACAATTGCAACAATGAAATCACTTTTAATTAATAACTTAAACCCAGACCTAACATGAATTAGAATGAATGATGAAGGATGAAATCCAACAACAAAAAAGATGCTGCATTTTGTGCTATAGATGAATTAAATTAATCCTCTACCAAGCAAGAGTTAAATATAAGCAATTGTGAAATGTAAACATGGTGAAATGAGTTTTAGCCTTTTTTGTCTCTTTGGTAAAATTTGTTCAATATTTTTAATATAATAAAATGATTCCTATAGAATTTTCAACCCTAGGCTGGAAAAAAGTGGAATATTTCTATATCTAGGGGCGTTTTTGTAACGAGTTTTCGAACTTCCGCTTTTTACTCTTTTTTTTGCCGAATCTGAATATTTTCGCTTTTGAAAAAAATTGTTCCGAAATTGTTCTAATGCAATTTTTATGCTAAATTCAAAATGAAATGAGATTTTTCATAGCTCATTCAATTTTGTTTACAAGCTTTGAAGTGTCTTTGTGTAATTTTTTGTTTTAGGCAAAACAGTTTTGAGCCAGACAAAACAGGAGATACAGAATAGGAGACAAACAGGAAAACAGAAAACAGGAGACAAAACAGGAAATACAGAAATAAATACACGGAGCATTACAAGGATGGAAAATCCTTAAATTCGCTCCAA
>JAQQPU010008423.1:22761-35708 GCA_029168905.1 Artemia sp. Kazakhstan ARC1039 | reverse complement strand
TATGCCTACACTTTATAAGAAAAATTAAAAATTTCACATTTTGTAGACAGTACCTTTAGGTCTTTTTACATGTTAAATTTCATTTAGAGCCGCATGAAGTAGTAGCAGAGCCTGATATAGGTTTTTCTCAGGGGGAAGGGGGCAAATGTAGGTTCTGCCACCCTCAGCCACACCATCAATGAAACTGTTCGTGGTAACGAACTTTTCATAAAGAAGGATGTGGCTCAATAGTAACCAAAACTCCAAGAAACAGAGTCTTGATAACAATAGATGCATCAAAATAATCGAATTTTGATGCTTCTTCAAAATATATAAAATTCATCTAGTTTACTGTTACCCATCAAGTGTCGAGCCTGAGAAAAGTTGCAAAATTTTTGAAAAAAGGGGGGAGTAGCACTCACAAAACATCAAGTAATCTTAACGAAAATCACACATTCAATTTCAGCATATCCGATAACCCTACTGTAGAGGTTTCAAGCTCTTATATTCAAAAATATGGAATTCTGCATTTTTTTTTCTTTTTTTCAGGAGAACTATCGCGGATGCGCGTTATTTTTTTTTTTACCAAGGGGTGATTTTATCGAGCCAATAATTAACTAAAAATTCGCTGCACATAAATATGATACAAATGTGAGTACAAATACAACGCAAAATTAACCCAGGTCAGAACGTAAGATAAGATTTATCACTGAAAAATGGCTATCACAAGCCCAAATAAGCCGAATTCGCACTTTAGCGTCAATAAAACAAAGAAAAACCAAAAACAAACAACAACGGAAAACATTGAGAAAGGGTCAATGTCAAATAAGTAAAAATGTCAAAAACAATTAAAACTCAAAATTAAAAGGTCAATGCCGAATCAGCAAAATGTCAAAACGAAGAAAAACTCGTAAAATTAAAAAGTCAATAAAATAATTAAAACAAAACAATTTAGTTATGAGGCCAAAAATAGAAAGTTCAAAATTTGCAAAACGAATTTTAAAAATATAAGGTGAAAAGTGAGATACGGGAGGGGGTGAGGTGGTTCACTGATTGAGTATGTCAAATACGTAAGGGATGAAAGTTCTTCTATATCTTTGAGTGGGAACGTTTCTTGAGGCAAGGAGGGGGATTTTTGTTGAACAGAACGCGGGAGGCGGGAGTTGAAGGGGTAAATATTGACTGGGGAAAAGGGTAGTTGTCCGAGGGCCGTGAAAGCCACTGTTAATGAAACACAAGGAAATTTTTGCTCTCCTTTCGTTAAGAGTAACTAGATTGGCTCTCCGAAAAAGGGAAATATAAGGCACTTTACCCTCACTAAAGATAATTATTAGGCACCTTTTTTTCATAGGCAACGCTTAAGCATTGTAATGGCATGATGGAAATTTATTCCAATTGTGAACCTTCCGTTTAAAAAAATTATTCCTGCTGCTGGGTCTCTAATTTCAGTTATCAGACGATTTAATAAAAATATGTTAAAGGTGCTGGAAGGAGGAAACGAACTTTGCCAAGGTTGTGACCTATCTAAATAGTTTTTTCACGTCACAAAACATGCTAGAATGTCAGTTTTCAGAAAAAAATATACTGTCGTTTTCAAGAAAAAAATATATATACACACGGAAAAATATACAATTATTGCTCACTCATCATTTAAAGCAAATACACCTAAATTTGCCCTTTCATTGCCAAAGCATGAAGGTGGTAGCCCTGCACATATTTTAGACTGCTCTGAACAAGACATTCAGATGAAAGAAATGAAATAACAACTTTAGCTTTTGCTCTATCACAACACTTCAGGAGTGAAAAGGGTCGTATAGTAAAATTTGTTTTGCACGTTAATTTAAATATTTTCAAAGCCCATCAGTAACAAACAACCAAGCAAATACCTACTGACTATACTTGTTACCTAAATTGTTTTCAGTTGAGTATGCCTACTAGTTAATCTCAGTGCAATGAGCTTTTTGCATTTACGGTTAAACTGTACTTTAAAAGAGTTAAAACTATCCTATATATGAAGGAGCTGCTACCCCCTAAACTCTCAACACATAATAATAAAACTTGACCTGTGTTCTAGTGACATTATTACAATTATCTAAAATATGTTGTAAACTTCAGCATAATTTTTTTTTTTTAACTAACTATAAAAATAAATTAATTTCTATTCTACGTCATTTTGCCGTGTCTTAGATACATAACTAAAACAATTCAAGCTCTATCGAGCATATAATTACATTTAATTGCATCGCAATTAACCATATAAAAGACAGTCAGATAGTAACTTAGGTTTAATAGCAAACTAATTTTTGTACTGCTGAGAATAGAAGTATTTGAATAATCATATTAAAGTATTTAAGCAAATTCGTTGTTTTCACCAGGTTTTTAATCATTTATGATCAAAATTCCCTCTCCTTATTTTGCTATTTTGGCAAATTTTTGTCTATGAACGCATAATTGCATTTTATTGTAATGCAACTGACAATATATAAAACGTCAAACAAAAAAAATCTGTTTAATATTATCTGTGTTTTCGTAGCATTTAGAAGAGGAGTATATTTGAATAGTGAAAGTATTGTATCTAAGTGAAGTGTCACCTTTAGCCAGTATATTTTTTTTTATGACTATGATTTGGGCAAAAGTGGATTTATTGAGTGATATAATTGCACTTGATTGCATTGTATTTGACGGGATATAAGATAGTCAAATAAAAAATTCAGTTTAATAAGTACAGTATTTTCTTCTAGTGCTGAGATCAGACGTATATTTGAATAATCAACATAGAGTTTAATTAAAATGAAGTATCTAAGTGAGTTGTTACTATTCGCCTACATTTTGTCATTTATGACAGTGATTTTGGCAAATTTTGCATTTTTGTTTGCCCTGCGGAATATAACATTGAGAAAGACAATTATCAACGATATTTTGAAGGTGACAAGTAAATTAAACCTGTTAGTAATCCTGGGCACAATTTTCACCAGCAGCTACAGCCTGATCTTTGATGTTAACACAATATATTGCTACATTTTCTCAATATCCGCCATACTGTTTATATACTTTCCATTGTTTTGTCACTCACTATGTCTGCTGACCCGATTCGCTCTTTTGAATTGGACAAGGCGTGTTCAAGGATGGTCAGATCATAAGCTACTATCTATCACTACCTTCATAAACTTTGTTCTGTTGCTTCCTTACTTGTATGTTATGCGATACTATAAAAGTTTTCAAATATTTAAGATGTGTCTATCCATTTTGAATACAAACCCCATTCTTGGATATAACTTTGATCGTGTGTTAATATTTTTTTACACTCCTCAAGTCCTTTTACTTTTTCTAGCCACTTTATTGGCAAGAATTGAAGTAAAGTCCAGAAATAAAGTTAACATTTTTGTTGGGCCGAAGCAACAAAATATCGTCACAGCAAAAGTTCAAGTTATCAATGGAATTTGTTTGATTCTGGTGAGCCTCTTAAGTATTGCAGCATCTCGACTTGTATGCGACAAAATTGACGAGGAAATAAAAATACAGTGTCTTACCTTTTCTGCGTACATTCCACAGTATTTTAGCTGCTTCTTACCGCCATTTACGTATATTATCTTCAATAAGACGATTCGACTATATTATAAAAACAAGTTTATGTCCTTATTTTAAGAATAGAAAGGGTAATCGTATATTGTGAAACTAATATTAAATGCTGATCAGTATGAGCTTACCGATATTTTATTCTACAATTTAATACAACAAATACAATGTCCTTCTGCTTACATTTCTGCTTTTCTGCTTACATTCTGAAACACTTTAATAAACAATTATTTTCAACTTGTACATCGCATTTCAGTACTTTGAATTTGAGAAAATTCTCGTGTCTTGAGTATTCTATACCTTGACTTGTATGGGCCAAACATAAAAACAGTGAAATTCATTTTCAGCTCTATTTCTGCAGTATTTCAGATGTTTCTCATTGCCACTTACATACGTTAATTTTAACAAAACGATTGAACTTTGTTTTACAAACTGCTAATATTCTTAATCTGCTAAAAACATGGCAGATTCGAACAACAGTTACAAAAATATATACAATTGTTTATACAAATATTCATTCTGCAAAAAAAGAATAATATTTGAATATTATGAAACTGACCTATAAATGCTGAGAAATGTGTGCTAGACTTTTATTATATAATAAAATTCATTACCCCAAACACGGTTCTACACTTTGCTGCTTACAATTTGCAATAGTTCAACAAATCATCCAATTAAAGCTAGACGAGGTAAACGAATATTTCATTTTAGGACATTCCTTTAAGTGTCTTGATTATTGTAGCACCTTGACATTTACGTGTCAAAATTGAGTAGCACAAATATAGAATCTTACCTTTCCTTCATACATTCCCTCGTATTTTAGCAGCTACTTACCACCATTTATGTATATAATATTTAACAAAGCAGTTCAATTTCAGTGTAAACACGATTTCAAATCTTTCTGCTAAAAGTAGAAACAATAATTGAACATTATCGAACTGTAACTTAAATGCAGGGAATCTTAGGATCCTGTATATCCTGTTCCATATATCCACAATTACAAATACAATGTCTATGCATTGCTGCTTGCAGCGTTCAATAGTTTAGATAATCATCCCGGTAAAGTTGGACAAGATATCTGAATTGTTGAATACAAGAAAATTCTGGCAATTGTCTTCAGCATTGGATTATTTCTGCTTGTATGTGTTAAAATTGACAAAGGAAATACAAATACAATAGAATTCCTGGCCTTTCCTTTGTTTTTAAGGCTTCTAAAAATAAATCAGTCAAGAAATTTGCTTTGATAATGTCTAGTTTTTCTGTAATTCTTTTTTTGGACTTATATGTTTTTGATGACAACTTTTTGACTTAGGTCAAAGAAACAAAGCACGAACAAAAAACTAATTAAGATAGAGGCAATACTAAACTTTTTCTGTACGTACGTCAAGCACAACCAATGTAGTCTCAGAACGGGTTGACTTTTTTGTGGCGAATCCAAGGTGTGTTGCCTCTTTTTTCAGAGCATTTGAACTTTCTCTTTTTAAATTACTGGATTGTTAGATCAGAAAGAATATCTTTTCTTAATGCTGAAACTTAAATTCTGGGGCTAGAAGAAATCTTATTACTCAGGCAGATTATTACTAGATATCAGCAAAATAGTATTTGACTTTTTACGGTGACAGTACGAATCAACTTGTTGAAGTAAAGTAAACTTTGTCAACGAGCTTAGCCTGCTTAAGTTATTTGATCCTAGTACTATTTCATACTATTTAAGTTATTTGATAAATACATATTTCATCAGTTACACACTATTAAACTTTTTTATTCTTTCCCCTTCTTTCCTCTTAATGTTCTTTTTTTTTGTTACAACAAAAATACTTCTCATATTTGGGTATGATTGACAAATTTAACTAATTTTTTATTTAGTAACGATTCTGAAAAGACAAATTACCTAGGAATAGTAATGAATGTCATTCAATCTATTACCATATCAGATGTTGAAAAACCCCTATTACTACCAAAAAATGATCCTACCAGAACAGACTTTACTGAGATTAAACGTAAAAAAAAATTGTACTTGCGTGCCATTTTTATACCGTTTTAATTTTTGAAACCCAAAACAAACAGAAATTAAAATAGATAACGAAGTCAAACTCAAAACAAGCAGAAATTAATATGAGTAGGATTCTAAGCCCCCCATGCTTTCTAAAAGCCAGAATATATTTTGTACTTTACTGATAAAATTCTTTTAAATCTTTTCATTTTTATAACTTTATTTTTTTATTAATGTCTGAATTTATAAGGGACTTATGTTCAAGGGGGGGGGGGATTTTCCTGTTGTTAAAGAGGTACATTTAACATGGCCGCTATAAAATCAAAACGTAGTATCTATGCAGGCAGGATGATTTTTGAGTTTTTCTATTCCTTCTGTAAACTATTCTAAGGCGTAGGAAATTGCATAAAGATAAGTCTACATCTGTTATAATCTACGAGAGCAATCTTTCTGTAATTATGGTTTAAGTTTGATTTTCTTTTAAGATTAATGCATAGTAATTAAATATATTATTGATGCCTTGAACATTGATGAAACAAATTAATCCCTTTGCCAGTAATCCTTGCGGTTTAAACCTTACAGTATTTTATTTCATTTTGCATGCAATTTAATTGCTCTTTTTATTTGAGAGTTTTTTTTTTCTTAAAGGTATCTAAAAATAAACTCATTCCTACGAAAAAAAATTCCTAAAATATATTCCTGAAAAATTCCCTGTCACCCAACCACCACTGATATTTTGGCGTTTGACCCCCCCCCCCCCCTGGACAATTTTCTGTCGGTGCTCTTGTTCTGGTCATAGTTTTCTGATCAGCAAAGAACTCTTACGGTTGTTTTGCTTAGTCAAAATTGTACACGCACTTTCTTCAGCTAATAAATCAAAGCTATTTTCGCTAATTTGTGTACTTTTTATCGTCTTGGCTACAGAACCTAAACATTCAATGTTGTATTGAGCTTTTGTTATTCTTATTCTTATATTGAATTATCTCAATAAGGTTTGCTTCTCTCATAATTGACACGATCAATTCTACAAGATATTCAAACATATATATATGGCTATCAATTATAAAAGCTCTTTAGTTAACAACAAAGCTGGAGTGGTGTTTGAATTTCAGCTGGTGTTTCAGCTTAGGAAAAAGAAACTGAATAATAAATATGGTGCATCTCCAAGCGCTGCTCCTCTGTATCTATTTTGTTTCTTTCTTGACTGTTGTTTTAGCCAATGGGCTTTTTTTGTTTGCTTTAAGGAACATTACATTAAGAAAAACAGTTATAAACGATATTCTGAAGGCAACGTGTGTCTCAAATCTTCTGGTGATAGTTGGAACAATTTCACTTTGCAGCTACAGCCTAATTTTCAATGTAAATGAAACATACTGCTATATTTTGCTGATATCTGGTATTCTATTAGTTTATATCCCTTTATTTTCTCATTCTCTTTGTTTGCTGACCCGATTTGCCCTTTTGGCATGCACTAGACAGGTCCAAGGATGGTCAGATAAAAAACTACTGTCAATCACTATGTTTCTTAACTTTATTCTATTATTTCCTTACTTACTGTCTTGGAAGTACTACAAGGGTTTTAAAACATTCAAGTCGTGCTTGTATATTTTAAAAGGGAAATGTGTTCAGGAAGAAGGTGTTGTCCGTGTAGTTTATTACTTCTACATCCCTCAGTTGATATTACTTTTTCTTGCTCTGTTTGTCGCAAGGATCGAAGTAAAATCAAAAAACCAAGTGAACGTGCATATTGGTCAGAAGCAACAGAATATCGTCACTGCAAAACTTCAAGCCATCAATGGCATTTGTCTAATTTTGGTAAGCGTCATCAGTGCTGCACTGCGTTATCTCGTATGTGCAAGGATTGACAATGATGCACAACTACAGTGTCTTACCTTTGCTTCTTACATACCGCAGTACTTTAGCTGCTTCTTACCGCCATTTACGTACATCATATTCAGTAAGACCATGCGGTTGTATTACACAAACATGTTCCAATCCTTCTTTTAAAGTGGAAATTATATTTAAATATTTACATTCCAGTACGCAAATAAATGACGAGGAGGATCTAAGTGCAGTCTTGAGTTTAACCCTAAGGTAAACCCAAAACATATTCACTATATAGACCAGAAAGTGGATCATCCTAGAATAGAGAAGATTTGGCCAATGGCCTCTTTTAGCCCATGATTCCCACCAATTTCAAGACTCCTACACAAGGTTCCCAGCTTTAAATCTTGTGTCACATACTTAATTACTTTTGCTACGATAAATAAAAACAAATTGTGCTAAAACACGGAATGTTAAATCAGTCACATATTAAAAGGTTTCGCGTTGCATAATCTTGGTAACAGAGGGCTTTCCAATATAATGCTTCAACCCATCTCACTGACATTATTTTATCAAGCAGCCTTGAAGAATGATGCTGATAAAAAAGAATAATATAACATTTACCATTTGAATTCTCGGACTTTGAAGCTTAAATGCTGCTTTTGGATAAACGTTAATGTTCCTAGATAATATTTGATATTTAAGTAAGAAAATATTATTTTTTAAGAAGCGAAATGTTTCCCGTTGTTTTTTCTTTATTAGTTCAAATTTATCTTGAAAACGCTATTTAAAGGTCATGTAAAAACGTCTACTTTAGGGTTGACAAGTTTTTTTCTTAAGTTTTTTTTTCTTTGTTATCAGCGTACCGTCAGACAATTTTAAATTTTTTTAAAATTGATACCTAAAATTTAGCACTATCCATCCACCAAATTAGATTTCAAAATTTGCTTAAATTTTTTTTTTTTGAAAGAAAAACATGGTGAAATGGTTTTTCAAAAACATAAAATTTTGCGACAAAGTTAATGCTGCAATTTCACCCAAATAGATTAGATATTTATATTATATTGTTTATTAGCTTCGGATCTATCTATTCGCCGAGTTCGATTTTAAAAACTGCTGAAAGTTTTTCGTAGAGAATTATCTAAACTTGGGTAAAAATGGGGAAACTGTTACTGCGATGTGACTTGGGCTTCGCACAATCTCCTTGTTGTCAGGGTTGGCATCCGGTGACAAAAAAAATTCAATAGGATTTAGTGATTTTCTGGTCAATTTAATGATTTCCTTCAATAATCTAGTGATTTATGTACAAATTTAGTGATTTTTGTTTAGGTAATATAAGAATCGCTAGAAATAGTGATATATCACAAGGTGTGGCAACCCTGCTTGTAGTAAATTCTAGGCGGGGCAGCCGTGCTGGGTGTTTCTTAAGGCCTCCAGTGGGGGTGGTAAGTGCGTGGCAACAGATCCTGTTGTGTATTATAATTCTAGAAAAGAAAATATCTTTTAATTAGACTTAAGGCTATTGAATTTGAATATTACTTTCTGTAATATATCGTGCTTCTATACTTTACAATTTCTCTTTGGGAAACAAACAAAGAGGAAAGTAGATAAAGTGATACTCAGTCTCAATACAGTGTTTATAGATAACTTTAAATCGGTTTATTATCTCTGAGTTTTCAGTCGACAGTAGTTTGATCCTCTTTGGGGGGGGGGGGAATTCTACCGCTTTGTCGACTAGAGCTTGAAACATACTCAGTAGGTTTCTCTTATACGTTGAATTTGATGGTGTAACTTTCGCCAATATCACTTGCACTTTTAAGGTGTTTCTCCCTTTTCCAAAATTTTTGAGTTTTCTCAGGCTCGGAGCTTTTGATGGTTGACTTTAAACTTTAGGAAACTGGCATATTTAGAATTAGCACAAAAACCCAATTCTTCTGAAGTGTTAATTGCTATCGGAATACTTTTTTAGAGTTTTGGTTATTATGGACACGATTATATTTGGTTACTAAACAATGGCACTAGAAACTTTAACTTTTGTCTAAATGAACCATCTCCTGATATTTTAGGACAATTGGTTCGATACAATCCTCTCAATTTTGAGAAGCCTTGCATTATCCCAGTGCAAACATGGTGTTGTATTCCTACCGTTCCATTGATGGTATTTCAGAAGCGGTAAATGCTGAATTTATAGCTCCATTGATGTAGATCAAAACTCTTGATTCTGCTTCAAAAAAATTGTAAAATTTCTATATTCCTACTTTAAAGCTAGTGGGCCTATGACGCTCTTTAGTTCCCCAATATTATCGATCCAAAACCTGTATCAGAAGGCAGTTGAAATAAGGCGCAATGTGTCTATCCTTCTGCTTGAGTTAACTGTGGGAAGGGATGGGAATACTGAAAGGACTATGGGTCCACTTTATGCCTCCACTAATTTAGACTCGGGTTGCATGATCCTGTTTCAAGTAAGGTGTAACGTCCATACCTATTACCTAGAAGTTAGGGGTAGGTGGAGTGTCATTACAAGGCCTCTAGCCCAGTTTGGTTCTCCCTTAGTATTAATTAGAATCCCCTGACCAATTTTGGGTCAAATAAGCTATAAAATACCTACCTTCATACTCTAAAGCTGATGATGAGAGGAGCAAGGGCGTGAGGACTAGAGGACCCAAGGGCCCGATTTGCCTCTCTAATAGATGTAGATTGAACATTTTTGTTTGAATCTGCTACAAACAAGGCGTAACACGCTCCTCTTTATGCAAAAACATAATAGTTTCTAGGAGGAGGGGTGTGATATGAAGGGTTATGACCCTGGTCAAGTACCCTTATAATGCAATCCAAAAGCTGTGTATGATTTTGGTTAAAAAAGATGTAGCATGCCGTCCTTTTTTGCTAAATGACTGGTGATCAGGTGTAAGGTAATATTAGAGAGGCTATTTTCCCACTTTGATCGTCTTGTTATACTGGTGGAAAATCCTTATAAGATTTTACTTCAAACAATGTGTAGCATGCCAACCCATTTTTTTTCTAGAAAGTTCACAGAAGAAGGGGTGGGGGAGGAAGAGGAGCCAGTGCCCCACTCAGTTTTACAATTAATGAAACTGAAAACACTTCCTTGATTCGGGCTAGAAATATGAAATATTTACATCTTTCTGCCAAAAAGTTGGTATAGAAGTCAGGGACACAAGCATGGTGGAGGGGGATTGAAATCCAAAATTTTCTCGAATTTTCGGGAAATTTCGGTTTCAAATTATCAAGTAATTTCTTATTATTAACTTCTCCCCACTTCACAAAAAGGACGTGTCGGATGAAAAAGTGACGACAAAGGAGCCACAATACCACACATGGCCTCCAGCAAGTTTTTGTAACGTTGTTTTGAATTAAATAAAAACAAATTCTCGAATGGAATTAAAAATCTACATGAAGACTTAAAACAAACAAAAATTGTTTTGAATATTATGGAGAGGAGTGAGGGAGGATTTTCTCCTCCCCTACACGTCGTTATTTACCTCAAACTTTTATACTGCTTTAAAATTACTTCTCATTCAAATTCGAGAGCCTTTGTGTTTGAGCAGTCGTTCTCAAAGAATTAGGACAAAAACTCAAACTTTAGCCTAAACATTGTGGGATTGAGGAAGGGCAATCTTCCTGGTATTCAAAATAATTTCTGCTTGTTGTGACTTATAAAGTCGTTCTTTACTTTCCTTTGAGAAAATCGGTTCTTTATTTAATGTCTGATCATTTTTCATAGAAGACCCAGAGTTACCCTCATTGCAAGGAGGGCTACCCTCAAACCTGACTTTTTAAATAAGAATTTACCGTTTGCACAGCAATGCTTAGACGAAAAAAGGTCACTTAACGTGTTTACTTTTCGAAGTTAAGTATTTTTCAAACAGTTCATGGGAGCGAACTGTAAGTAAGGAGCGACCCGGCTCAATAGTAACCGAAACTCTAAAAAACGTAATTTTGATATCAGAAGATACGTCAAAGGAATCAAATTTTTATGCTGATTTTAAATCCTATTAGCGGGACCAAAAAAACTGGAGGTCAACTTGGCCCCCTACCACGCTCATTTTTCCCAAAGTTGGCCAATCAAAATTTTGAGATAGCCATTTTGTTCAAGATAGTCGAAAACCTAATAAAATTGTCTTTGAGGTTGACTGAATCTCCCACAGTTCCCGGGGGAAGGGCTGCAAGTTATGAACTTTGTCCATTGTTTACATATAGCATTGGTTATTGGGAAGTATACATAGGTTTTCAGGAGAGATTTCTTCTGGTGGGTGGGGGTCGAAGGAGGGGGTTACGTAGGAAGATCTTTTAATGGAGAATATTTTCTCGGGGGAAGGGAAATTTCTATGAATGGTGTGCCGGATTTCCCAGCATTATTTAAAAAAAATCAGAAATTAAATAAAAAGAAACAATTTTTTTCAACTGAAAGTAAGGAGCAGCAGTAAAACTTAAAACGATTAGAAGTTATTACGTATATGAGGGGGTTCACCTCCTAGTTAATACCTCGCTTTTTACGCTTAAGTTTTTTTTTAGTACTTTCAAAAGAGCTATCTATTCTAATTAAATGGCCTATGTGATTCAGGGGTCTGTGATTCGAACAAAATTCGAACTTTAGCGCAAAGAACGAGGTATTGAATAGAGGGAGAATCCCCTCATATAAGTAATAAAATATACCTAATAAAAAACAAAACCAAAAAAAACAAGCGATACGGCTAAATAGTAATCGAAACTTTAAAAAACGGAATTTTGATGTCAATAAATATATCAAAAGTATGGGCTTATAATGCTGATTCAGCATGATAATGAAAAAACCTTCTCATTGTTCCAATTAAACGAACATAGTGTTTCAGAAGTCGTTCTTAAAGAATTGGGAGAAAATTCGTAAGTTATGTATATTTATTACTAATAAAAACGTTCGTTAATAAAATTAAAAGTTCTATTGCCCTTTTTAAGAAGCCAAAAATATTGGAGGGCAACTAGGCACCCCCCCCGCCCTTTTTTGTCAAATTCGTAACATGAAAATTCTGAGAAAGCCATTTATCAAAAAAAAAGTAAAATTAATATGCGACTTTGGTTTTAATTATTCATATGCGGTTAGCTAATTTCAAAAGCTGCATTAATTCAAAAACGTTCAGAAATTAAATAAAAAAACAAGTTTTTTTAACAGAAATAAGGAGCGACATTAAAACTAAAGACGAACAGAAATTTTTCCGTATATGAAGGGGGTTGCCTCCTTCTCAACACCTTGCTCTTTACGCTAAAGTTTAAATTTTCTCTCAATTCTTTAAGATCAACTTCTGAAACACTAAGTTCGTTTAATTGGAACATGAGAAGATTTTTTCAAAAGTACTAAAAAACTATAGCGTAAAGAGCGTGGTGATGAGGAGGAGGCAACCCCCTTCATATAAGGAATAATTTTTGTTCATTTTAAGTTTTAATATCGCTCCTTACTTTCTGTTAAAAAACTTGTTGTTTTTATTATTTGATATCAAAATTAAGCAGAGATCTCCTCTGTATGAATGGAGCTTTTGCTCTTCAGGCCCCTTGATTCACGCTACGTCATGTGTGAAGC
>JAQQPU010008423.1:0-14107 GCA_029168905.1 Artemia sp. Kazakhstan ARC1039 | reverse complement strand
AGCACAGAAGACGGCTTGTTGGAGGTCCTTGTCGAAATATCTCTCTTTGTCCTTTAGCTTTTTTTTTATTCCACTGGTTGGTAAATACCCTATTTCTCTTAGTTTTCTTGGAAAATTACATTTAAATTTTTATTTCTAATCAAACGTCTGAGAACATAAGAGCGGTCTTCGAAAATATTTAGGTTGAAATTTATTTGGATGCAAGCTGAATTTTGTGAACTTATGGAAAATTCTTTTGTACTAATAAAATTGTTTTATTGACTGAATAACAGATAATTAAGGCTATGTTTGTAGGGAGGATATAGGCAGAGCTGTTCCTAGGGTTTGTGGCACCAGGGAGCTGATTTTCTTAAATTTTTATTGTCAGATAAAAAAAAGGAACCACTATTATTGTTTAAACTTCTAAAAAAAATTTCGCTGACACAAGATGTATATCCTCCATGTTTACTATTCCTTTGTAAGGCTGTTATTGGAATATCCATGTCCGATCTGATATTCACTACTTTCAATTGAACATAGTAACACAATTGAGACGGTCCAAAAACAATCGAGGATCATTGACAAAGCAAATTTCCATACTTCTTCCTCCTTTAAGCCAGACACGTTATCACCTTAAAAGAAAGGAGGGATACAATTTTCTGGAAGTTTAATAAATACGCCACTTCCAGTCCCCGCACTGAGGAGTGAGGATATTATCGTTGAATTTCACAACCCCACCTGTTCCGCTTAGCCTCCACAACAATCCCAACTATCTCTCCAATCCATGCTGCTACCGACAGTGTTTTGGAGCACATTAATAATTCCTGATACAGTTCTTTAGACAAAATAAATTCCCTCGTCTCTTTATTAGCTGATGGTGTATTGCAACAAAAACTATTCCTCCTTTTTCTATTTCAGTTATTTTTTTTCCGTTTGTGATACTTCTTTAACCCCAGTTTTTTTGTGTGCTTGTTTTCATTTTTGAGCTCTATTTTTAATCTATCCGTTTACACAGTCCTTTTTAATTGTCAACATTTCTTATTGTTTCTCTTACACTTAATAATTTTGACTTGTATTACGTTTTTGATTCCAAATATTTTGGGTTTTCAATTGTTTAACTTGGAATGCAAATTTAGCTAATTTTTTTTTAGCTTATGATAGTCTTTTGTCAATCAAGTATGATTTTATGTGCATTATCTTGTCTCTTTCTCCCCCCACCTCTTTCAGTTTTTTGGTCATCGTAAAAAGTTAATTAATAGTTTCTGGACATGAAACTTTTGAATTGTATATTTTATTAATTTGTGTTTATTTTTTATTGACCATTTTTATGTTTCATCAATCTCTTGTTTGAAAAAATTTAATATACGTCTTGCTGTCATGGTTGTTTCTGTTTTGTTTTCTTTTACTTTGACATGTTAGAGAATTTGACTCTATTAAAGCTTGCGATAGTCTTTTGAAAATAAATATAATTTGTCTCTCTCTCTCTCTTATATTGTATACTTAGTCCGAATATATTCATTGAAGGCAGGACCCCCTTGACCCACCTGAAGAAACCCCTGAACCCCTTCCAGGACAGTGGGTATGCAGCTAAGGAGAACTCTGAATAATATAATGACGCCTCAAATGGATCTACTCAGGCGAATGAAGCTTAAACACAATCATCCGTAATAACTATTAACTTTATATGAAACTACATATATATTAAGGGCGATTATGCAACTACTCAGCATTATGGTTTATGAAACTGGGAGACTATATAAATAGTATTCCGGCTGTTTTAAACTATTTAGGTATCTGAAAAATATAAGTGTGATTTATTTTAGCCCTATTTGGACCAAAATACTTATTTTTGCCACCAAAGATACATGTTGAAACTTAGTCTTGGCAATATCTTTAGTTAATCAAACAGCACGCTTTCATTTTCAATTTCTGCTTGAATAGGTTGTCTAAAAATTTTTTTTCCGTTTTGTTAATAAAAGATTCACCATTTTTTCTATTGTATACAAAAAACGGCCCAAGAAAAATATTTGAGCGGAAACTATTTTGATAACAACTAATAAATCAAAAGAATTGAATTTTTATGCTGATTGAATATTTATGAATATACAAAATTCATCAAGTTTAATGCTGCCATTCTAAAGCTACAAAGCTGAGAAAATTTGCATGGTTTACAAAAAGGGAACGCCCCAACCAGAAAAAAGTAAGGCGTTCCTAATTAAAATAATACCTTCAGATTCAGCATATCAGAGAATCCTACTGTAGAAGTTTCAAATTTCTATCTACAAAAATGTAGAATTTAATTTTTTTTTCCAGAAGGAAGATCACCGATGCGTGTTTATATATTTGTTTTTTTCCGAGAGGCAATTTGTCGAACCAAAGGCTCTAAAAGATAAACAGAGGGCTAAGTTGGCTGGAAACTAAAAGTTTTAGTTCCCTATTTAAGTGACCAAAAATATCATGCGACTGGAAAGTGATGTTTTCGGCCACTGAGCAACCAACCCTTCTCTCTTGCTCCTTTCAGATTACTGATTGAATACTGATCGAAGTTTTGAAATATCCATTTTGTTCAAAAAAGTCTAAGGTCAAACAAATATTTCTCCAGGGATACCAAACCCCCCAGGACAAGAGTTGTAAATTATTCAGTTTTTCTTTTGTTTAAATATCGAATTTATAATCGGGAAAGGGGGAATGTAGGATCCTTGATGTATCCAAAAATGCTAAGTTATTAAGGTAAAAGGTTAAAGGCATGTTGAGGGGATGTTGGAAAGGGATTGGATGTCAAAAATTCCCTTTCCCTCAAACTTTTTAGATTCTCTACTCAACACTCATCAAAATTTCGAAATTTTAAGCGATCTTCTCAGATTCTTCTAAAGGCCCAGTAAATATACCTATGAGTGGACTTCATCCCCCCCCCCACCCGCTCAGCAAGTGTTGTAAATTATGTAATTTCTTATTATATATTATTTATTATATATTATTTGTATTATTGATTTATCAGAGGCAACGCTAACGTTGCCTATAGTAAAGGCCATACGGCTTTTTTGTGACTATTTTTGTTCCTGAATGAGATTGAAAAGGCTAAGGGTGTCAAGGTAAAAATTCAAGGAATGTTAAGAGGAATGTTGACTTTAATCAACAGACACTATGTGCACCTAGATTATCAAAATGGCGTATATGCATTACATAAAGCATTAATAAACAAAGCCAGCATCAATAAAGTTATACAGCTGTTAAAATCTCGTTCAATCTCTAGTTTCTTACCCATTTTATTATCAATCACGGGAGTGTTTGTCTTTTGCTACCGTAAGCAAGTAGGCCACACTTTCTTGGGCTCTGTGGCGATATATTTTTCTTATATTTAATGACATTGATTTTTTAACTTAAACCAATTTAAAGAAACAAATCTCATTTTTACTGTCCTTGGTACTTTACGAAATTTACAAGTTTCTGAATTGTGGGTGAGGATAGATGATTTTGGTTCTTCAGAAAATCAGTCAGGTAATGTAGATGTCATGATAGTACCCAATGTCGGATACAGGCACCAGCAGCAAAATTATTTGCTATTATCAGTGCTCACAAAGATTAATACAGTAATCTGGAGGGGTTTTTCTGCTACCCAAACAAAAACTGTTAGCTAACAATTTTCCCAACAATAGTGTTTCTGCCGTCTAACTATAAACTGCGAGCTAGCATTGTTAGAGAATATATTTAACAAATCAAATACTTGTTGGATAATTTAAAGCGAAATATTTCTGTTAGCTAACAATTCTGTTTCCGCCGTTCAAACTAATACCTGTTTGCTAACATTGTTCGCAAACAATTGGACAGCGGAAATACCCCTTAGATGATACGATGCCTCTTTTGTGTTTAGATTGCAGAAAAAGTGTATGTCAGAAACGAGTCAGAAACAAAGTTAACCATAAGCGTCGCAGTGAGAAAAAAGCATATTATGCTTCTGCTTTTGATGGTAAAAGTGGTGATGCAAAAGGAACCTGGCGACTAATAAATGAGGTTTTAAAAGGGAAGAATAATGATAATGATGGAGTAAAGAGTCTGATGGTGAATGGAAGTGAAATCACTGATAAACAGGAAATGGCTGATGAATTCGGAAAATATTTCACGAACATAGGCGCGAGTATTAAGGAAGACGTAGCTAAAAAGTCTAGAAGACATCTGGTGAAGTCCTTTATTGATAATCGAGGCGAAGGGCGCATTTTTTCGTTCGAGAAGTGCACAACAAAGGAGATCGAGAGCACAGTAAAAGGACTGAAGTCCAACTCGGCCGGAATAGATCGACTGAATCTTAGAGCTGTAAATGCTATCCTAGTTTATATATTACCTTGTCTAACTGATTTAATAAATCTTTCACTCCAGACCGGCGAATTCCCTAGTGGTCTTAAACTTGCAAAGGTAATACCATTGTATAAAGGGGGGAAGAAACAAGAACTATCGAATTGGTGACCGATTTCGTTATTACCTATTTTTTCTAAAATCTATGAAAAGATAATTCACATGAGACTTTATGAATATTTGGATAAACTAGGAATATTGTGTGACAGCCAATTTGGATTCCGCAGTAAACATTCTACTAGCCGTGCTATTCATCATCTTCTGGATGTAATCAATGGAGCTCTAGAAAAAGGTCTTATTCCTTTAACGATCTTTGTTGACTTCACAAAAGCCTTCGACACTGTGGATTTTGAGTTGCTGCTGTGTCGCCTATCTAGTCTGGGGATAAAAGATGTTTGCTTGGATTGGTTTAAATCAAACTTGTATGGAAGGTCAACTAAAGTAATGATAGATGACATCGTTAGCGGAGTCTATCCTGTAAAATATGGAGTTCCTCAGGGCTCAGTCCTTGGTCCATTACTCTTCCTCGTATACATAGATACTCTGAGGTTCTACATGCCTGAAGCAACTGTTACAGCATTTGCAGATGATACTGCTTTGGCAATTTCTGCACAGTCACTGGAAGAACTAGTGGATAAAGCAAACCGAACGCTGGAAAACCTTTTGGTGTTTACCTCCTTGAGTTACCTTGCTGTTAATACTTCTAAGACAAATTATATGATTTTTAATAGGGTAGGAAAAATTGTAAATAGTGCTTCCGTAGTATTTGAAAATTTGTCGCTTTCACAGGTTTTTGAAAATAAATATTTAGGATTTTATGTTGATAATAATTTGAGTTGGAAGAAACACATAAATATGATTTCTTCTAAACTTGCACGAGGTCTTGGAGTGATGCGGCATTTGAAACACGTGTTACCCTTAAGTGTTTTAAGAAACATATATTATACTGTTTTTCATTCTTTTATTGTTTATGGTTGCTGTATTTATGCATCTAATTTTACTTCAAATATTAAAAGACTGCAGATTCTTCAGAATAAGGCACTTCGAGTACTGGGTGAGTTTGTTCAGTATGAGCATACACGTGAATCTCTTATTAGTTTTAGAATTTTAAATATTCATCAGATCAGGGACCATCAGGCGGGAGTGTTTACTTACCAGGTGCTTAATAGATTATCTCCAGAATATTTTAGAGATTTTTTTAAGTTTAATTCTGATTATCATCATCATAGGACTAGAGGTCGTGGAAGCTTAGTCTCAGAAGTAAGGAGTACGAGTCGATCTAGTTTTGCAATTAGAAATTATGCAGTTAATTTGTGGAATGGTTTCCCGGAGAGCATTAGGGAGTCAGAAAACCAGTTCCAGTTTAAAATTAGATTTAAAAAGTTTTTGTTGGGTGGGAATTAAATTTTTTTTTATATATATTTATTTATTTAAAAAAAATGTTAAATTGTAATTAAGTTGTAAAACAAAAAGTTAAAAAAATTTAAATTGAGTTAATTTGTATTGAATGGTATGAAAAGAGTAGAAAGAGTGAATGAGTTTTGGTTTATGATAAAAGATTGTGTGTCGCTGCTCAAGTCACAATAGTGGCTTAATAAAACGTCATACGTTCTTACCATTTCTACGTTTGTTGATAATGTTATTCAAAAAAAGTGTTGTAAGTGCCAGTTAAGTATGATGTATTAGTTGAAAATAAAAGTTAAGTCAAGTCAATTTATAGTCGTGTTTTCAGACTCCTGGATTGAAGCGTGTTCAACAAAAATCGTTTTAACGTTCTTCGTGCTCAGCCCAGCAAAACTTTAAAGCGTTTTCATCTTACGGGTTCTAAGCGTGTTGGACACTGGTTCGTCAAAATTGCATCGTGCCAGAATAGCATAGTTGAACACGGGTTCTGAGAAGACATTCTCCCATTTTGAACACGGCACTCAAAACGGTAATCTCCACAACCCTTGTCAAACTCCGTGTTGGATATGGGGGGCCTGAAAACAAGGCTTATGTGTTGACACACTACCTCTCCTCTTCCACCCAAGATTCAAAGCCTAAAGTCATATGAACTGAAAACAAAGGAAATGAGGGAAGGTGAAGTGGGATTAAGGCATTTCGGGTGAGCATAAATCTTTAGTTTATCATTATCCTCTAGCTATTTAAAACATATAAGCGGCACAGATAATAAATGCAAAATACAAATAAAAAAAATAATATTAGTAACTTTTGACTTCAAACTTTTGCGCACAAAGGAAAACCGGATTATTATCTGATTCGATACTAAATTATAAAAATTTAGAATCAATAATCCTACTGCTACTTATTATGCAGGGAGATATAATCACACCATCTATTTTATTTAATTTTGTCTTTGGTACCAGAATTAGCACACTACTTTGGGCATCACATTTAGCAGTAATTTAACTGCTAAATTGTACACTGCCTTAGGAAAACCTATACTATATTAGGAAAGCTTATTGGGCCATCCATTTATCATTTTATTTTTGTAATATAGCCGACTAGAACTAGGAAACTACTATCCTGACTTCACAAGTCTTTAGTTTATGAAGCTGGTAATAATCAAATTTTAATTATACAAAAGGAGATACACTTTTTTTAAGGTACTTGAATTAACAAGCTACTATTTCGACTTTTGATTCTCTGGGGGTCTTAGAATTTACAACGATTTATCATCTATTTTTTGCAAAGGGAGACGTCACCTGTTTTATTTTTTTAGTTTCCATGGGTAACGTGGTAAGCAAGCTACTACCCTGACTTAAGAAACAACTGTCCCGATTTTTAAATAAAGCGTTGCATCTGATAGACCACCGATCCAGGCAACAGAGGCCCGATTTTAGCTAGAGCTATTTTCCTTTCTACACGCTTTGTAAGTTTAAGCGAATTAGGAGGTAAAATTTTGTCAGCCCTCTTTCAGATGTGATACATTGACAGAACCGATCTTATTTTAGGAGGATTCGATACCTTAAACATCATTTTGTGAGCCTCAAAGTTGGCTGACTGTCTCAAAGACAAAGGTTCCATTAGCGAATACTCCCAGGGGACTAGTTATAACTGGAACAGAAAGATTGGTAGGCTTACGGTTACTTTTTGACATCATCTCCAAAAAGATTGAGACTTTTGTTATATCTGTGGACTAGCTTTTCAATACCTTGTTAAGAAAATGCTGCCACCAATGAATTCAAATGATCCTAGACCTTGGTTTGAAGGTTCTTGTCGGCTTGAAAGAGCTTTTCTCTAAGGCATGACTTCAGTTTAGGAGAAAAGAGGAAAGTCGCTGGGTACTAAGTCAGGACTATGCGGTGGATGATCAAAAATATCCCGTTAAAATTGCTCTAGCGGTCAGATTTCCTATTCGTTTGCTGTGACAGGCCGTAGGCAAAAGACTTAAAGTTAAACAGCTGCAGTGATTCTATTTCCGGGCTCTATGAACTCCACAAGCAACACACCTTATTGTTTCCAAAACACAGTAGCCATGATCTTTCTATTGTTGAAGGTTTGTTTGAATTTTTTTGGCTTGTTTGGCGAATTTGGATGCATCCCTTGTTGTGACTGTCATTTTGTTTTTGCTGCATCGTATTGAATCCAGGTTGTATCTCCAGTTACGATTGATTTCAAAAAGTTCTGTTCTTAGTGGTGATATAAAGCTCAAGGAAATCTAAAGCTGACATCATTCAACGGGTTTTGTGGTCTCTGCAACATTTTTGGAACCCAACATACACAAAGTTTTTTGTAACCCAACCATTCTGTAACAACACAGTACAAAATAGACCTTCATGCTTCCGAAAGTTTCTTAGGCAAAGTAGTTATGGTGAATATGCAGTTTTCTTTAACCATTTCATCAACTCTTTCAGCCAGATCATCTGAAAAAACAGAATATAAAGAAAAAAAAGATCAAAAATGTATTTTTTTTTAAGCCAAGCGAAAATACTGAAAAAACAAAGCGAATATTTTGAAAGGACAACCTCCTCTCTTCTGTGCGAACAAAAAAAAATATTTAAGAAAAATGTCAAAAAATACAAAGGAAACCAAAAACAAATGCGGAGACTCAATGTGAAAAACTAACCAATTAAAACCATTGAAAACCCAAAATTAAAAGATGAATAAAGTTCAATAAAAGCCAAAATTAGAAGAATTAAAACCAAATACCTAACGAAATCCCGTATTTGTTAGTTTTTCTTTATATTATGGTAGGCCAGTGTGGTTTAAGAAATTATCTTTGAAACAACAGAATTACGTCCTTGGCCTCCTTCATCATGCACATCCTTTCGGCCATCTTTAAATTTTCGACACCGTTCATGCACAACACCATCAATCAGGAAGATTTCCCTACACAACTACTCCTCCGATGAATTTGCGCAGCAGTATGGCCTTCTGCATGTGGAAAACGAATTAAACTTCACAATTCACACTTGGTGGGAGAATCAATAATGGCGAACAGGTTCTATAGAAGGTTCTTCATCTTTCTCTTTCCGCGGCTACAGATTAATTGTTCAGTAACCCGATACACCTCATGGTTACCAAATACTCAAACAGTGACAAACAAATTTATTGTTTCATATTATCGCCATGGTGTCTAGGCTAAAAATTAAAAAAATTTAAACTGTACTTACAAAATTTCGTTTGTTACTAGTGCAGTTTTGTTTATGTCCGTATGAAAAGGAATTGACTAGCAAAAATGCAATATCTATAAGTTTTATTTTTGTCCTATGTTTTAGTTTTTATTTTTGTCCTGCGTCTATTTTTGTCCTTTATGACCGTGATTTTCACAAATGTTCTTTTTTGTTTGCCCTACGGAATATTACATTGAGAAAAACAATTATAGATTGATTTTATGAAGGCAACTTGTGCATAAGACCTTTGAGCAATAACTGGAATGATTTTATTTGCAGCTACCGCCTAATATTTGCTGTAAATATGACACATTGCCGTGTTTTTCCTATTTCTGGTTTATTCTTCATTTACATTCCCTTATCTCTTTGCCTCATGACTCAATTTGCTCTTTTGAAATTTACTAAAAGGACACAACGATGGTCAGATAAAAACTAGTATCAACTGCTATATTTATCAGCTTTTTGCTTTTACTCCCTCACTTATTTTCTTTGAGATACCACAAGAATTCTAAAATTTTCAAGATATGTATTTAGATTTTAAACGAGGAGCTTTTCTTCCAAAAAAGTATTGATCGACTGATATTTTTTTTTGCTCCTCAGTTCATCCTACTTTTTCTTGCTATTTTTCTGCTTTGAATTGAAGTAAAACTAAAAAATCAGGTGAATTTTCATATTGGATTAAGGCAACAAAATATTGTCACAGGAAAGGTTCAAGTTATCAATGGAATTTCCCTGTTACTGGTGAGTACCTCGAGTGCTGCAGTACATCACCTTGTTTGTACCACTATCGAGAAAGAGATTCAAATACAGTTGTCTAGCCTTTGTTGCTTACATTCCACAATACTTTAGCTTTTTTTTACCTCCTCTGACACATGTCAATTTCAGTCTGTATTACAAAAACAAGTTCAAATCATTCTTTGAAGTGTAAATAATCTTTAAAAGTTTGAATCTTTGACACTGTAAGATAGCTAAATATGCTGAAACTTAAGGTTCTCATTAAAGTGAGCCCAAGGCTCACAAAGCTATCCTCTTCTTAGAGTAGTGTTTTCGGGACAACCATTGCACACGGACTGTATACTAAACAGGACATGCGTAGCTCCGCCCAAAATTGAAGCTTACTCTGGCAGTCAATTGGAAAAAGTTTTGCAAAATGCGCAGAATCCTAGTTGTTCGTGCCAGAGAATTGTAAGTCTCTTGTAAAGGGTCCATAGGATTAAAGGATTGAAAACAATCAGTGCCATTAACAGTGATCCAGTATCCAGCCCAAGCAGAAAAATTATAAATGAGCCTGGATTTTAGTTAATTGAATCTAGTTAATTGATCTAAGTTACATCACTCAGCTTAGTTGGATCCAATCTGAAATTTTCTTAAAGTCGGGAAATTCTTTTGCTCTTAAAAAAAACTATTTTGTTTTACACTACAAAATAGTTAAAGCCAAACTTGCATTCAGAACATAAGCCAGCTCAAGCTAAAATACGAACAATAAACGTCCTACTGGTGAAAGTTGTTGTTTTGTTTCTGGTCCAGTGTAAAGCAAAATAAAAACAAGTTATAAAAAAAATACTCGTTTTTATATTTCTGCATTAACTTGTTTTCATGCATCTGTTAAGGTGGCAAAATTATTTTCTATGCGTCAAACTTATGGTTCCTTTTTTATAAGGGACCCTTATTTTTAGGTCCGCGGCATTAGAAGTTTATAATGGCAATGACTGAGGATTCATTTCATCCATACAAAGCATAATAAATCATAGGCAGCGCAATAGCGCTGCCTTAGTAAAAAACGATGTTGGCACAATGTATCTTTTTTTTAAACCAGGGCCCTTCGTATCGAAGGAGTTGTCGTAGAAACTTCAAAAAGGGCTCATTCAATTGGAAATTGGAATGCCTAGTGCCCTTTTCAATAGAAAGTTATTGGAAGGCAACTAACATCCCTTCCACGCCCAAAATTTCCCCAAACACATCCAATCAAAATTTTGAGATAACCATTTTGTTCATCGTAGTGGATTTACGAATGGAAATTATTTTTTTAAGGAGGATACTCCCCCACAGCCCTCAGAGCAAGGGCTGTAAGTTATGCCCTGGGGGCATACAAGATTTTTTTAGAAGGCTTTGCCGTAGAAACTTCAAAAGGGCTCATTAAATTGAAAATTCAAAGGGCTATTGCCCTTTTTAATAGTCGAAAGTGGTTGGACAAAAGATAGCCATTTTGTTCAATGTAGTTGAAAGTTCGGGAATTCATGTATTTAAGGATGACAAACTCTCCAGAGCCCCAAGGGAAAATTTTGTAAGTTATGCCCTGGGGGCATATAAGGTTCTTATAGATACTGTTGTCGTAGAAACTTGAAAAAAGGGCTCATTCAATTGGAAACTGAGAGGGCTAGTGCCCTTTTTAATAGTCAAAAGTGATTGGAGGGTAATTAACCCCCCTCTCATGCCCACCATTTCCCCAAACACATCCAATCAAAATTTTCAGATAGCCATTTTGTTCAACGTAGTTGAAAGTTCTGGAAATAAGGTCTTTCAGGATGAAACTCCACCCAGAGCCCTGAGGGCTATGGTTGTAAGTTATGCCCTGGGGGCATATAAGGTTTTTACTGAAAGCTTTGTTGTAGTAACTTGAAAAAAGGCGCATTCGATTGTAAATCCAAATGGCTATTGCCCTATTTAATAGTCGAAAGAGATTGGATGGTAACTAACCCGCCTCTCACGCCCACCTTTTCCCAAAACAAATCCAATCAATATTTTAATATAGCCATTTTTTTTCAACATAGTTGATAGTTCTGGGAATTAGGTCTTTGACGATGACGACCCCCCCCCCAGCCCTCAGGGCAAAGGTTGTAAGTTATGCTCTGGGGGCATATAAAGTTTTTATAGAAAGTGTTGTCGTAAAAACTTCAATAACGGCTCATTCTATTGGAAATTGAAATGGCTAGTGCCCTTTTTAATAGTCGAAAGTGATTTAAAGGCTACTAACACCTCTTACAAGCCCACTGTTTCCTCAAACACATCCAATAAAAGTTTTGAGATAGCCATTTTGTTCAACATACTTGAAAATTCTGGAAATTGTGTCTTTGAGCAGGACACTCCCGCCACAGTCTTCAGGGCAAGTGTTATATGTTCTTTTGTATGTTTTCACTTTTCTAACTTTAAGAAATCAAAATTCAATTAACAATTTAAGGAATAGATATCAGCATTTGTATATTAAAA
Organism: Artemia sp. Kazakhstan ARC1039; assembly: GCA_029168905.1. Taxonomy (NCBI): domain Eukaryota; kingdom Metazoa; phylum Arthropoda; class Branchiopoda; order Anostraca; family Artemiidae; genus Artemia; species Artemia sp. Kazakhstan ARC1039. The sequence continues at coordinate 1,955 of JAQQPU010008423.1, read as the reverse complement.
TGACAATGCAGATTTTTTCAGTAAATTCATTTGAATATTTTCAGTAAAGTACAAATTATATTCTGGCTTTTAGAAAGCTTGGGGCTTAGAAACCTACTCATATTAATTTCTGCTCGTTTTGAGTTTGACTCTTATTTATTTTAGTTTCAGTTTGTTTTGGGTTTCATTTATTTATTGATACTGATTTGTGGTAGTTGTATTCTTGGTAGATTATTTGATTCAATTTTTGTTCATTTTGGTTTAATAGAGTTCTTTAATTTTTTTTTTAAACTTATTTTGTCGAAAAAGTTTTTTTTTATTTAATCACGAAACATGATGGAAACAAAGGCTGTTGAATGACAAAGCAGAGACAACGGCATTAAATGGAAAATTTCTGTAAACTTAACTCAAGAAAGTGGGTAGAAAATACTGTCGTAAGCGGGTAATAGTGTGGTAAGCAGGTAAGAATTAAAGCTGTTATTGACGTTTGAAAAGTACTACCAATACCATTAAGCTCTTTTTAGAGGCTTGGGGGTGCCATAATGATTTTCAGCTTGAAAACACTTTTAAGGCCATAATTTTTCCTCTAGATCCATTCCTGAAAGTTTCATTTCTTCAATCTTCCAAGATCGTAAAAAGCCAGTAATCTGTAATCTTATTTGAAATGGTTTTGAAGCCCCCCGCCCCCAAATTTCCTAATTCCTAGACATATTAAGTTTCTTAAATAATCTTTCTCTCTTTCGTTCTTTCTATAATTTCCCATTATTTGTTAATTACTCTAGACTTGTTTTTTCAAACAATTGGAAACACGGAAGAAAGTTAGGAGGTTAGTAGTGAGAGGGTGCCAGCTTCAAACGCAGCCCTGTCCCTTTTCCCATGACAGCCCTCTGACGTCACAACACCCCTATCAAAATTCCCATGACAACCCAGGCAAAAGTCCTGTGACATGCCTCCCTTTTCCCATAGAATTTCTGTGAAATGTTTTCTAAGGTCACGTGACACACCCTCACACGTGTTTCTAGGCAAAGATTTCTAGAAAACCCTCTGACGTCATGGCAGTCATAGGGAAGAAGTATTGGATTTCAAGTGCAGCCCTGTTAGGCACGGTACACACCCCTTTTCAGAGCACGCCTTGTTTCTAGGCATGATTTCAAGTTCTTGTTACATCACGCCATACACCCATGTACCTTAAAGGCTAGATAAATGGAGCTACCAGCCCCTCAAGCCGTCATACCTACGCATGACTCCGTGACACACCCCTCTGGACTCCAATGACGTCGCGACACACCCCGTTTCAAACGGACAGTTCTAATATGCTTGAACATAATTTTATGTAACCCTGCGTCAGGAACCCATGGGGAATATCCGATTGTAACATAACGACAGCTCAAACCTTACGTAATGATTATGCAACGCTGTCACCTAATACTTTTTTTTCGCCCAATACCCCCAAAGCGTTTTTTTCATTAACTTTAATGGTGGAATACACTTTATGTAAGGTGGGTGCATCTTACAAACGGACGGTGCATCCATCACTGCTATATAATACCATTTTGACATTTTTTTTCCCAAAAGCCTTTACACATTTTCTTTTTTTGGATTTTCATTTTTCGCGGGAAACACCCTTTATGTTTTTTTCTTTTTCTATAGTTCCTGACCCCGCCAGGACTCGAAAGATCATTCCCCTCCAATGGCATTGTGTCTTAACTGTAAGGACTAAACTGTTATTCACAGTATTTTGTATCTAAAACCATATTCTAAATTAACATATTGCATGACAGCTAAGATTCCCATTTCTGGCAAACGCTAGAATGGCGTATTACTCTCCCAAATTGTTACAATCCAGGAGACAACCGCTGTCAAGGAATCAAAAGCAATACAGTCTACGGAGTGGTTTAATTAAGTAATCTCCTTAATCGTTCAAAACATTACATCTTAAAAACACTGACATTGTAAATAAAAGGTTTTATTATTTC
>JAQQPU010008422.1:15837-35709 GCA_029168905.1 Artemia sp. Kazakhstan ARC1039 | reverse complement strand
TTTTTTTCAGGCGTTTAACTTTTGATAGGTAGGACTAAACTTGATGAAACTTATATATTTGAAATCAGCATTAATATCTGATTCTTTTGATGTATCTAGTAGTATCAATATTTTGTTTTCTACAGTTTCGGTTACCATTGAGCCGGGTCGCTCCCTACTTACAGTTCGTTACCACGAACTGTTTTATTGGGATTTGTGACCGGGAAATTTATTTGAAAAGAGGAATTTTGATGGATTACAGAGCTTCCGGTCAAGAAAAAGCTTCCATAGTTTAAATTATTTAGGATTGATACCTCTTTAACTTGATGAGATATTTGAATTTATAATTTTGAATCTTCTTGGCTCTACTGCAGGCTTTTCCCAAGTATGCAGAGTCAAACCATGTGAGTACCGTGAAGTCGGAGGTCAACCGTGGACTACGTTTATAGCCTAAAGCGTCAGGTGAAGACTCAACTCACACTCGGGGTCAAGCAAAGCTGCTAATATCTTAGCCTGGTAGAGCTTAATAATCACCCCAAGCTACTACACTTGGAGCCAGGGCCGTATTCAGGCTTTTTTTTGGGGGGGGAGGGGGTTAAAAAACAATTTTGGGAGGGGATACACAAAAACACATGAATTATGTGTTTATATTCACTTTTGTTACGTTTTTACGAATCGGACAAACATTTCGGGGAGTGATATTCAACCCCCTACCCCCCTTCGATACAGCCTTCCTGGGAGTTTGTTTGGAGAAAGACCGTACGCCAAGGGTCTAACCGAAGGTAAATTATACTTACAGACAAAACCAACTTAATGTACAATGTCAAATTTCTGAGTAATCTTTTCGTCAAGGTATACCCAACTCAACTTTGGAGGTTAATCAGCCCTGAGAAACAAATCAGGTAATCTCATTACATCAACACTCTAGCCTGTAATTAGAGAAAAACGCAAACTCAAAGATACAATTAGGTAACTTACTAATAGATTTCCAGTCATAAAAGATACTAACAAAAAATGATAAAATTTTCTTTTTCAAATTTTCACGGTTAGTTGTATGTGTTGGCAGCCCGACCAATTGGAAACGAGCGGTGGACAAGAGGTAAACAATACATATAGCCAAAAATCTGTCTGGACAAGGAGGATGACTCGTATCGAATGTGCTGATTAACTAAAAATTAACTAACTGATTACTCCAAATTATCAAAAGAAAAGTTAATTAAGGAAATTTATCTGATAACCAAGGGGGGGTGGGGGGGTCCCTTGCCCCAGCAGTCCCATAATAAAATACTATGTTTCTACATGAGATATCGTCTATTTGTTCCTTTAACAGCGTGCAAAACTTGTCTAAGTCACTATTGTCTCCTCCAGTCGGTCCTACAGGGAAATATACTATAATGATTGATATTTTGCACTTTTTGTTAATAAAATGAGTAAATGGGACCCTAATATCAACACTTTTCTACACTAGCACGATTTAGAGGCTTCTTGATTTATCATGAGCCCTAGCCCTGCCTACAAGCACTATCCTTTTACCTGGCTAAATAAATTTTGTTGCATCTATTTCTTTGTTTGCTAACTCTCAGAGATGATTTTTTAAAATTCATATCGAGTTTAGTTCAAAACTTGTGTAACTGTCAGTCAAAATGGCAGCATCTCGAACATCTTATATGCACTGGCATGGGTTTTTATATTTCCTTTATATTTTTTAATCTGTGACACCTTGCCTCTTCCCCTACACTTGGTTAAAGCCTTCCTTTTATTGAGCTTTACATGCTCATCTCCAACTCTAATTTTTGTATTAATTATACCCACGATTTTTAGTTTTTCAGATTTTTACAATTAGACCTTTTATTTTTCTTTCGCTTGACTGTGCTCAAAAATATGTGATAATTGGAATGAAAAACATCTATTTTAATATTACTTTATATTACTGCAGCTGACATGGCATGCTACCTTAGTTCCCTCAAAAATTTCCTCTCACCCTAATCTATTCATGCAGTGCAAATTCTTATTTACGTTTTTAGGTGATTTTTACTTAATTCTAATTTCCTGCTGCTAAGAAGCCTGGTACACTTAAGAAGAACCCCTCTCCCCTTTCAAAAAGGGGTATTATTTTCTTTCTTTTTTCATCTCTATTTTTAAATAGTAAATATGTCCTATCCAATTAAGAAGGGTGAAACAACTACACATGCCGACCCCAAAATCCTGTACGACCTACCATGAATTTCATTTAATTTCTTATCGTCTTTTAAATTCCAAGGATCCCTTGTATATACTCACCGAGTTCGCTAAGACACCTATACAGGCTTCTAAAGCTATTTAATCCAAAATAACAGCCTACCTTATCAATATTTTTATGCCTATTTTTAAGTAATAATTATAGCTTATCCTAAAAAAAGGTGGCATAGCTTTCATCCATAGTATATAAATATTAGACCGAGTGCGTTGATTTTAAATTGAAATTATCAAGTATTTTGCAGTAGGTTGGATCAAGACATGGCTAATTGTAGAAAGAGACGAGCCAAGACAGATAGTCCAAGTAATTGAGAGGCAAATGTTTAAATGGCTGCGGCACGGGTAAATGGCGGGAGCAAGCAGTTCTCAAACCACTCCAACCACTAGTTCTCCTAGGGGGAAATAGGGCCTGATAAGCTCGAGTGCTCCATGCTAAGGTTAGGACTTCGTAGCTATGATTCACGCCCCCGTCCCTAGTGAGGCTAGAGGAGAGCCCTAAGTTGCACCTCATCGCGGTGGAGTGGTGAAACGTTATGCTGGTTGCCTAGTCCGACCGGAAGAACGGCTAACGCAACCAGAAGTTGGCGCCAGAACGCCTCAGAACGTCTCAGAATGGCGCCAGAAGTTTGGAGAGCTGCTGGTCAAGAAAATTTCCTTGAAACACCAATGAATACAGAAGATTCAGATATAGCGATCAATACTACGGCGTCCGCAGAAGCCGACGCGGATCAGGTTCGAATGATTCTTGATTCAAAAAGTGGGCTAATCATCCCCGCCTTAAAGTTAAAGTTGGTTCTTGGAATGTAAGGAGTTGCAAGGCCAAGTCAACTTAGATGCTCCTTCCTAATGAAATGAAAAAGTATGGTCTCAATATATGTTGCCTTTCTGAGACTAGATTGAACGACATATTGACGAAATCAATTGACCTTACGGATTCAGAAACATTTAAATTCTACAACTCTGGACCGACTGATGGGAGCGGTCTCCACGGAGTCGGATTCCTTCTGGACCCAATTGCTGCTTTATCTGTCATCTCTTGGCAACCCGTGTCAGCAAGAATTTCTACCCCGAGACTGAAAGGCCGGATTAGTAACGTTTTTTGTTTTTTTCTGTCTACGCGCCTATCAGAGATAGCCCTGATGATGCCAAAGATGCATTCTACTTTGAGCTGCAGAGAATACTCGACTCTGTCCCAGGACGCGACATGCTATTTGTCGCTGGTAACTTTAACGCAAGGGTCAGTAAACTAGATGCAAACACCGAAGGAGTAATCGGAAGCCATACCATTGGAGATAGATGCTCAAACGGCGAAAGGTTTCTACAGCTTGCCAAATACAATAACTTATGTCTGGTTAACACCCAGTTCGAGCACAAAAAGCACATCTTGTGACCTGGAGATCTAACGACGGGGTCACCAAAGCCCATATCGACCGCTTCCTCGTCAGAAGACGTTGGAGGAACTCATGTCTGGATGCAAGAGTCTACAGAGGCGCAGATACAGGCTCAATAAACGGCTCCGATCACTTTCTTCTCATTTTTAAATTCATTCAAAGACTAAGCACCCACAAAAAGAATATAAAACCCAATCGGTTTGATGTATCAAAACTACTCAGTTCACAGATCAGGGCTGATTTCGAGCTACAGCTTAACAACCAATTTGAGGCCCTCACTGACTACACAGACATCGAAGACCGATGGTCCAACCTGAAAGTCGTGACACAAGAGGTTGCTGAACAGGTTCTTGGTCACACCAAGAGGAAACAAAGGCTCTGGATCTCGGAAAAAACAATTGTGCTAGTGGAAAAGAAACAACCCCTCTCAGTGGCCCTAAAGAAGTCCTAAAAAAGCTCGCAATCTGGTAAAGCAGTCTGCTCGTTGCGACAGGGAAAAATACTGGTCACAAATGGCTTCTGGTATGCAACAAGCAGCAGAATCGCACAATCTAAGGAAAACATTCAAGCTACTGAGGGAAACAACAGGCAAGTCACCCATCTCCACAGACTCCCTGAAAGACAAAACGGGCAACCTTATTCAGAGGGAAAAAGACAGCCTTGAGAGACGGAAAGAACATTTCTCCGAGCTCCTTAATCCCACAAAAGCTCTGTGTGATCCACCCAATTTCCAGAATGTACCGAAGGAGCCCTACCAGATAGATCTACAGCCACCGTCATTTGCTGATGTTCTGCAGGCACTGAAAAACATGAAAAATAACAAAGCCCCCAGAGAGGATGGCATCTCAGAAGAGATGCATAAGTTATCCCCCACACTATTATGTCAGCTGAAAGACTTGCTAGGAAGACGGTGTCCCAGCAGAACTGATCGAGATACTCAAAGGAGCCTATGAGTCTACAATCACAAGAGTCCGAACTGCCGACGGCGAAACAACGGAATTTGACGTTGTGTCAGGGGTCAAACAGGGATGCCCCCTTTCGCCAGTTCTATTCAATTACATAATAGACTGGATAATGACGAATTTGCTTTGCACCCACAAAGGCTTTGTCGTCGGTCAGAAAGAAGACAACCCGATCACCCTGACAGACCTTGACTTCGCAGACGATGTGTGTCTCATGAGTAGCTCGTCGGCTGAGCTCCAAAAGATAGTCAACGATGTCTCCTGTACATCAAATAAAACTGGTCTCATGATCAGCAAACCTAAAACAAAAATCATGAAAGCAAACGCCCCAAACCACCCAGATATCCAACTAGAGGGTGGAACCACCGAGACTGTTGAAGAGTTTTCCTACCTTGGTTCTATCCTAACACCGAATGGAGGTGCAGAAGCTGACGTTAGAGCTCAAATAGGAAAGGTATGGGGTGTCTTCACAAGCATGAAGAAGTCGCTTTGGAATATACATGAAATTAGCATCAAAACGAAGATGAACGTCTACAAGGCAACTGTTCAATCGATCCTGCTGTGCGCCTGTGAAATTTGGCCTTTAAAGGCTGAAGAAACACGTTCACTAGAAGTATTTGACCATCGCTGCATGACACATACTATAGGTCAGCCGATGGTTTCATATCTCAAATGCTGAGGTTCGAAGGCGTTGTGCCCAGAAGGCCCCCCTATCGGTAATCATAAGACAACAACAACTGAAATTCTTGGGAGACACACACCGACGACCAGCTGGAACTATATCCCGCGATGTCCTCACCTGCGACCCCCTTTCATCTCTGGCAGACATTCAAGAATGACCTGGATCCTTGGGGTGACTTCCGACGACACGGACATCGTTGGGATAAAAACTGGCTGAAGATTGCAGAAGAGGCTGCTGCTGAAAGATCGTGTTGGACTACGTCAGTCATCCCATCGTCCATTGGTGCCGGGCAGGATGGATCACCGTCTTTTTCCCGCCGAAAGTAAAGTAAAGTAAGTAAGTATGACTCTCTTATTGGACACATACTTGTCAGGTTAGTTTTTGGAAAGGCATGCTTGCCTAGAGTCTCATGCATGTTGACCAATAATTAAAAATTGACATAGGACTGTTAGATTGCCTGGAATGAGAGGCAAACAAGGCACACCCGCCTATGGTCTTAAGAATGTTGACCTTTAAAGGTTGACGTTATCTTTATACAGTACTTTCATCCCTCCATAAGACGCGTGATAATCACAACTCATTTTAGCAGCAAGGCTAAAACAGCTACGCAGGCTTACCAATTTAAAGAGTCTTGACAAATTTTTCCTTTCTTATTTCAATTTTATCCCCTCCTTTCTTTACTTTCGATATTAAATGTTTTTTTAGTGGTAATAGAGACATAACAGGCACCGGTGGCGCCCCTGACTATAAAAAAACTCTATTCAATAGTATGAAATAGCATCAATAGCATCAACAGTATGAGTATGGAAGTCTTATTAATGATTTAATCTCCAAATTGCACCCCTCCCCTTCCTCAATATCTTTTTACATAATATGATGTTTACGCTTAATAGAATAACTTATATTTATATTGTCTGCCTATTTCTGTATCTCTCTTTCAAATCTAATTTTATTTAATTACCAGTGAACATGGATCCAAGCAACGAGCCGGAGAGATCCGTACACACCCCTGCCACAGTTAATTCACCTTTTACTTATTTTGCATTTTTTTTATTACCATAGTTTATTTTTTTTTCGGATGTAATTTTATTTAAATACTAATGAAAGTGACTCCTACCGACAACATAATAGATTTGACTACATCAATACTATAGTCTAATTGCCTTCTATTTATTTTATATTTTCGTTCGAGCCTAATTTTATCTTTCTTTGAAGTTCAGTTTTATTTAGATAGTAATGAAAGCGAATCCTAGTCACAAGGTAGTAGATCTACTTTCACCCCTGAGACAATCTAATCATCTTTTATTATTCTATGTTTTCTTTCAAGTTAAATTTCTTCTTTTCTTCAAGTCCGGTTTCATTTAAATAGTAATGAAAACAAATCATGAAAAGCACAGAAGATAAACACACACATTTGTGTCAATAAAATTACCTTTTAACTAATCAACTTTTATCTATTTTAAATATTCTTTTGGTCCTAATTTTATGTTTCCTTCAAGTCCAATTTTACTTAAATAATGTTAGGCGAATTCTAGCAACAAGGCCATTGAACTACCTACATCCTGCTATAATCTCATCACCTTTTATTTATTTCATATTTTCTCTCCAGACTAAGTTTATCTTTCTTACGAGTATGGCTTGATTCAAATAATAATAAAAGGTAATTTCACCCTCTCAAAAAAGAAAAATGACACATTAACTACTTCTTTCCATATTCTTAACCAACTGACAAGCGCAACAACAATTTTTATAGTCATTATGGCCAAGTTGATTCCTCTCGAGTCATTACGCCAAAGTTCAAGTCTCTCGGGGCAATAATGGAAACTAAACAACGGGAAAGTCACTATATACATATTCGAATAGCATATACTTAACAAATTATCACTCCACTCTCATCTTAATCTTGTCAAAGAATCATAAAACGAGAAATTAATGCACCAATTGTTCTAAAACCAGAAATTAACACACCATAATCTATTAAAGAGATTTATCATGACAAAATTAATCCTTTCAAGTCAGTAACGGAACTCAATACGGGAAAATCCAATAACAGTAAACTCTACGAAACTCGGCAAACACATATGAAAACTCTGTAACAAAATAATTCAATTCCTCGTGATTCAATATCGCGGAATTTAATCCCTACGTTTAAATGGGATAAACACAACAGCGGAAAAGTCAAAACATCATATTTTAGTAGCTAAACGCTTCACATTTCAAAAATTAGGCATTTTTTCAAAATTCCACAATTCTTCCAGTTATTTCACAATTCTTCAAAGGCTTAACATTTAACGAATCTTTACAGATCTTACACATCGTATTTCAAGAATAATCCTTTTTCAAAATTCCACAATTCTTACTTCGTTTTGTGACAACAAACCCCTTCCCTCCCCTATCCAAAATTCTCAACAAATTTCAAGTCTTCCAACCCTTTGAGCTTTTAGATTTTTTTTTATAGCAAAACTTTTCAAATTTTCAGAATCACGCTCTTTTTTTTTCAATATGATCAAGTTTTTATTTCGATTTTCGACACTAAAACTGTTCCCATCTCAAGATTCTTAGTCAATTTCACATTTTTAAACTTCTAAAGACTGAATTAGAAAAAAAAATTAAACTTATCCATTCTGATTTCGAGCACAACACCTTTTTTAAAAATTCAGTATTTCTCCAAATTATTTTCACATTTTGAAAACACAAAGACTTCCCATTTCAAGAACAAAAACCTTTTTCTAACTAATCCCTTTCATATTTCATGAATCACTACTTTTGTCTGAATTCCACAATTCTTCAGGTTATCTCACAAAGTTTAAACACAAAGCCTTCACATTTAAGGAACTTAGCTACCTAGATAGCTGTTATGTAAATCTGCCTTCTTTGGTAAAGTCAGATGAAAATTCGTTTTGTCTTGGTCAATGGAATTGTCTAGTTACGTCATCGTATCGTGAGACTGCAGATCCTTGATAGTACAAATTGCAGATTGGATATTATAGGCCTATGTTAGACTTTTTTAACGTCAGAACATACTTTGTCACTTTTTAGTTTTCCAGGATACCAGCTTTTTGTAAAAATAGAAATACGAAGGCATGTGAAGATTTAGCATTTTTAGTTAAGGAGCATCTTGTGTCTACTGCGAGGGAGGATCATTCCATTTGGATAGAAGGTAAGGTTCAAACTCATGAGCTGGAAATTGGCGGGAATAAGATTTTGATAAGTGAGGTATATAACCTACCAAGTGCTCAATGGGAGGAGTTTGCTCTTGGTTTTTAATGAGATCCAGTTGAGTACTTCCCAGTTTATTTGCATGGGTGACTTTAATTTCAATCTTTTGTGTTTGAATAATGATAATTTAGAGTTTTTTACCCTTATGATTAGTCATGATCTATATCCTCTAGTAGGAATTCCAACGCGCCTTATTCAACATTCAGCAACATTAATCGATAACATATTCGTTCGATCTCGCCTACTTGCTACTTCTTATGCTGATGTAATAATTAGTGAGTCTTCTGATCACGTACACGTAATTCCTTCCTACGTAAATAAAAGCCAAAAATAAAGAGGATAAAGAAAAGGCTACTGAAAAAAGAGAATATTGATAAATTTAGGCAAGAACTGAGTGTTCTTTCGTGGCAAGAGGTTTATGATGAATATGAAAGTCCATCCGCTGCATTTGATAAGTTCATAGGTATTGTTCAACCAATATTTGATTCAACATGTCCAATGAGAACTGTCAAGCTGAAGAAACCTTGTCCTAGAAAACAATGGGTAACCCAGGAGCTTCTTCTCAGAAAAAAAAATGATTTCTACGTTCTTTATTTGAGTTCGTCAGAGGAGGTGTTCAATGACTTTAAAAAACTTCGTAATGAAACTAATCGGCTTCGCAGATCTTGTCTTCAAAATTATTATGAAATGACAATTGAAAGTAATAAAGGGAACGTGAAAGATACGTGGAAAACTATTCATGAATTATTAAGTGGTGGAAAAAATAGGTAGACCTAAATCAGTAAGTGAAATTTCATGTAATGATAGCAGTAAAATTGCTGAACCTTTTAAAGATGAAAGAGGTTTGGGGGTAAATATAAACATTGCTGAAACTAATCTAGAGGATGTGAAGCAAATAATAGGATTGATGAAGTCAAATTTGTCTGGGAGTGATGGTCTTAATCTGCAAACATTTAAATTAGAAATGGTTTATTTGTTGCCCTGCCTTGTATATTTGATAAACTTATCGCTTAAAAAGGGTGAGTTTCCTTCACAATTAAAAGAGGCCAAGGTTATCCCTTTGCACAAAGGAGGTCCGAAGACAGATCCTTCGAACTGGAGACTGATTCCGATGGTTTTTTTTGTTTTCAAAGCTATATGAAGAGGTCATGCATAGAAGATTGTATAATCATCTGAATCTATATGGATTTCTTGCAGAAACACAACTTGGATTCAGGAAAGGCCATTCTACGATACGTGCAGTCCACCATCTCACAGATTTTGCTAACTCTGCGCTTGAAGTGAGGAGCCAGTGCTTTCAATTTTCATAGATTTTAGCCAACCTTTTGATACTGTTGTTTTTAAGATCTTATTGAGCAGGCTACTTTGTTTAGGTGTTCCGGATGTATATTTGAGTTTGTTTGAATCTTATCTTGGAGGGAGAACGCTTAGAGTGAATGTTGATGGCTGCAAATAAAGAAGTTATAGAGTCCATTGTGGAGTTCCATAAGGTTCGGTGCTTGGGCCCCTACTTTACTCAATTTATGTAGATACCATGCAATTTTATATTCCCAGGACATTAATCACGTCCTTTGCTGAGGACATAGTGTTTACAGTAACATCATCGTGCGAAAATCTTTTGATTAAAAAGGTAAATAAGGCCCTAAATGAACTGGAAATTCTTACGAGATGTAGCTGTCTATCTGTTAATGTTTTAAGACGAATTTCATGACATTTTGTAGAATTGGTACTCCCATTATCTTAAATAGTAAAATATGTATGAATTTTGTATTCTTAAAATAAGCTTTAAGTGTAAAATATTTAGGTTTGCAATTTGAGTTGGAAATTGCACTGTGATGCAGTAGCATCAAAAGTGGCAAGAGGATTGGGTCTTAGGAAGGCCTAGGAATCAGCTCCCACCAAAAATTCTAATGATCCTCAATCATTTTCTTATCAACCCAGCCTATCTTATGGTTGTTTGCTGTGGACTAGTTCTTTCGTGTCAAGTTTTAAAAGAGTTCAAATCTTACAAAATAAAGTTGTTCGTGTCATAGGATATTATGTGAGCTTTGAAAATAGTACTTTGAGTTGCCTCACTGAAAAATGAAATTTCTAAATGTTTGTAAGTTAAGAGATCATCAACTAGCTATTTTTGTTTATCAATGTTTGAATCGTTATGAACCGGAGTGCTTTTGGGAAATTTTTAAGTCTAACTCGTAATATCATTGTTATGAAACTAGGCATTCTTCAGGGATAGTGTCTGAGACTCGGAGTACTCAACGCGAATCTTTATTTCCGTGTTTTGCAGCATCATAGCTTTAGAATTTACTTTCTGAGGGTATGAAGGTGACAGATAATGTTAGTTAGTTCAAGATTCGGTTGAAACGACTTCTGGGAAGTTGTTAATGATTTAAGTTGATTTAAGTACGTCTCTCTAGTGATTCGTTTCCGCTTCGTTTATGGTCTATTGACGATAGTGTGTGCTAGTAGTTAAAAGTTGTTATATTTTCACTACTTGTTTACTTTTTGCTTTTTTTGGGATTTGTGATTTTAATTTATAGGTGAAGTGTTAATATTTATTAGTAAATTATAAGGATGGAAACAACCATCATATATAACCCAATGGGTTTCCCCGATGATTATTGAAAGATTATGTAAGCGTTATTTTGGTTAATAAATTATTCCTCTCCCTCTCTCTCTCTCTCTCTCTCTCTCTCTCTCTCTCTCTCTCTCTCTCTTATTCAAAATTTCACGATTCCATTTCTTTTTTGACAACGAAACACTTCCCCGTCTGAGAAAGTCAACAAATTTCTCATTTTCTTCCTTCTAACCCTTTGGATCTTAGCTTTTTTTTAAACTAAACCTGTCAAATTACACGAATTCCGCCCGTTTCTTGGTGCCAAAGTTCTTTTAGCAATTTACAACAATTTACAACATAAGTTAAGATTAGCAATTAAAGAATCTTTACAAATCTCACCGTCAATATTTCAAGAATAATTTCAGTCTTAACCATTTCACAATTTTTATTTTGATTCTCACCAACAAAACCTTCCTAAATCCATAATTTCAACATATTTCTTACTTTCTTCTTTCTAACCCTTTAAATTTTAAGGTTTCTTGGAACAAAACCTTTTTTATTTTAATAATCGCACTTTTTTAATTTTAGAATCCACAGTTTGACTTTCGACCACGAAACCCTTCCTAATTTAAGAATCTTTACAAATTTCACATTTTTACACTACTAGAGAATTTAAATTTTCATAGTTTTATAACTAATCTATTCGTATTTCAAGTATTACACCCTTTTTTTAAAAGTTCTACAATCCTTCAAAATATTTCTCGGATGTACTTTCTTATTTCAAGAGTTTCAAACTTTTAAGTATCTTAGCACTTATAACTCTCTTTAATTTTCAGATTTTTTATAGCAAAACTCTCCATAAACCAAGATTCACTGCTTTTGTTCAAAATTCCATGTTTTTTCAACTTCTTTCACGGTTTGGTAAAAGAAATCAATCAAATTTTAAGAGTCTTAACAAAATTCATATTGCAATAGTCAATATTGGAAACTCAACAGCAGAAAACTCATCAAAGGTAAATTCATCGAAACTCAGCATACCCATCTGATAACTCATTATGAACAAATCCATGCTTAGGGTGTCCATACAGGGACTCATCAGCGGAAAACTCACCAACAGAAAACTCAAAATATATTTCTGAACACAGCGTATACTCAACAAATTTATACTCCATGTATTTATACTCCACATATTTACTCTCCATATATCTGTGTCGTCTATGGTCAGTAGCCATAGAGTCAGAAATTTAACACACCTCAATCTATTTTAATCTGCAGAAAATCACTGGAACATAATTGAAAATGGTGAAAATGTAAAAACACAGATTGAAAACAGGAAAATTTTAAGACAAGGAAAATGAAGATTAGTTAATTTCCTTGAAAAAAATTGAAATACGCTCGACAAAAATTGAAAATCTGTGTTTTTCGCTATACAGAAATTGATAATATTTGAAATCTTTACGACCAAAATAAAAAAAAAACTCAACGAAATTGAAAATGGTGAAAACTTTTGGACAAAAAATTGAAAACGAATCGCATAAACAAAAGAATAAAATGGCAAAAACTTTTGGAGTAAAAACTTTAAAAGACCAAATCGGTAAACAAAAAATGAAAATGGTGAAAACCTAGCCTTAAAAATTTGAAAAAGACGGAAACACGTGAAAAATTAAAAATGTTGAAAACCTAGAAAACATTTAAAAACCAAAAAATTTGCTAAGAAAAAAAAATTGAAATTGTAAAAACTTTGGGACAAAAATTAGAAAAAGACAGAATTACATGAACAAAATTAAAAGGTGTTAATTTTCTCATCCATAAATTGCAAATAAAGAAATTTAAGCAGAGTTTTTCTTATCTATAATTAACAAGTAGACCTAATACATTAACTATCCTCCCAATGAGTGTCCTGAAAAGAGCAATGCGCTGGTTTAATTTACGCAAGGCTAGTGTGGCGTGCCACTCTTTACTTGCCTAAATTAGCCTCTTTTTCATCAAAGCTATTTTGTCTTTTTCAAATTTGTGTGCCAAGTTTTTTTGTAATTTTCGCTTTTTATTCAATTAATATCGTTTTTTTTTCTCTTCCTAAATTCTCAAGCTTTTCAAATTTTCCTTTAAGCGTTCAATCTCTATCCCCGAGTTTTAGAATATTTTGTTTTTACATGGGTAAAACTTCCCATTTTCAATTCTTGTCCCAAAAATGTCTTTTCTGTTTGTTTTTTTGTTGACACGATTTCATCTTTTTTATATTTTTACTCCTAAACCTTTACCATTTTTACAGTTTTTCCCAAAGTTTTCAAAGGTTTTCAGTTTTTGTCATGTTTATTTTTTATATTTCCATTTATGTCGTAAGCATTTCAATAATTTTCGATTATTGTCGAGTGCAAACACAGATTTCAAAAATCGGGGATAGCGATTGAACGCTTAAACGAAAATTTTAAATTCATCGAAACAAGGAGCTCTACGTTTTGGAACCTAGCATACAATATCGTGTTCTTTTCTTATCACCATCGTTTCTTCTCCAAAGGAGTTGACACATATAAATACTATGAAGTGATATTTGAATCTTTCAAAGACGAATTTGAACTATTGCCCGGTAAAAATACAGTTTCGACCCGCCATTTGAGCAACAGAAATGTTTTTGGTACCAAAACATTCAGAAACATTTGCTTAGTAACATAGTCAAAAATCAGCCAAAATCGGCCGTGCCGAAATACCCCTTTTTTCTCATGAAAAAGAGGGTGAAAGGGGTAGGGGGAAATTCAAACTTAAGTTTATGCAATATTTTATAGATTTAAAGGTTTATTTCTTGTTGATACAAATCTATGGAGACCGAAAATGACACCAGAATTGGAAAATTCCATCTTTTAGTACCCCATTTTCTAATTTATTTTGGAGACATTGCAGAAATGCCGTTTTAATAGCCTGGATAAACGTATTGTCCTTATATTTATCTTTGCCCTCTCCCCAATCCCAAAACCTGAGGTTGAATTGATCTCTTAACGCCTTCAAAAAGCTTCAACTTGATCTCTCAAGCCATTACTGAGATATGGCGGAAACTCCGATTGTTAACCTGGGTAAATACCGTGTCAATCGATTTATGGTGCTACTTATGCGTGAATAAACTCTAGTTTCATAGGGGCTTAAAACTGATAAAACTTTACTTATATTGAAGACTAATTGTGTCCGGATTTAGCCCGCATTTTGCCCCCCCCCCCCGAATGAGTAGACACAGACCAAACTCCCCTGCATCGCGTGGGATAGGTGGGAACCTGAATTTCCCCTCCTTTGCGTATTTTGATATTTTTGCTGAAAAATGTCTCCCTGGGGTTGCGTCATGGCTGAGACAAACCGTTCGGGGGATTGGATAGTTCCTCGGAGGTGACCAGCAAGCGGGCCGGTACCGCAGCCGGTGACAAGATAAAATAAATAAAGACTTAAAAACACTTGAAAATTACGAAAAAAAAATATGGCTGGGTCAACCCCAAAAAATGTGTCTGGGGGGACTGGACAATTCTTCGGATGCGGTTAGCGAGCGGGTCGGTACCCTAGTGGAAGGAGGCGTGCTAACAATAGATAAGAAAATATTAAAAAATTAAACATTTAAAAATTACCGCTTTGCGCAACAAAAAAATTTATAAATACAACAGTGGTGAGCTGGCGAGGGAAAAAACTGGTCTCCCTTCCTCCACTGACACCCCCTCCTCTCCTTGAGTCCTCTCCCCTCGACTTTTTAAATTACGTATGTTATTCTTTGTATTTTATCCTTTTATAAGCCACAATGATGCCTAAAAATTGCATCTATTATCATGGCGCCCTCTGAAAATGAGTGATACTAGGAGGGTGGAACCTATTGTTCGGATATTGTTAAATATTCATAAATTTATCTTAATGAAAAAAGGATATTTCCTTAAAAGCTCTTAAAACACTTTAAATCCATGTCTAATATCACCACCCCCCCCCCCTCCCCTACCCTCCGGGGTTGCATGCTAGGAGCTCCGATTTTCTATAATACGCGGTTCTTTTTGCGTATATTAAGATAGGGTTTTTTTACCTTTTATTTTTTGTCGTATTTATTTAGCTGTCTTATATCTATGTTTTATTGCTTGTCAAATGTTTGAAATAACAAAACCTTTTATTTACAATGTCTGTGTTTTTAAGATGTAGTCTTTAGCAAGAGTAAGACACGTATTTCCCTTCATTAATATCTTGAGAGTAAATACCCCTCGGAGTGTATCAAATTGGGAGAGTAACGCATCATTCTGATGAGTGCCAAAAAATGGGGAATCTTAGCTGTCATGCAATGGGTTAATTTTAGAATATGGTTCCAGATACAAAATACTGTGAATAACAGTTAAGGCACAAAACCATTGGAAGGGAATGACCCTTGGAGTCCTGGCGGGGTCAAGAAGTATAGAAAAAAAAAGAAAAATATGAAAGGTGTTTCGAGCGTAAAATGAACGACAAAAAAATGTCCTGAGGCTTTTGGGTGAAAAAATGTCAAAATGGTATTATCTGGCAGTGATGGACGCGCCGTCTATGGGTAAGATGCGCTGACCTTACATAAAGTGTGTGCCGCCATTGAGTTAATGAAGAAGAAAAACGCTTTGGGGGTTTCGGGCGAAAAAAGTATCACATGACAGTGTTTCATAATAATTACGTCAGGTACGAGCTGTCATTACGCTACAAGTGGGGATTCGCCCATGAGTTCCTGACGAAGGGCTACATAAAATTGCATCAAGCTTATTAGACCAGTCTGTTTGAAACGGGGCGTGTTGTGACATCAATGGAGTCTTGCCAAGTGTGATCCCTTTAATAGAACATGTGAACGCACTGTGCAGGGGCAAGGTCTTACATTCTCCTCCTGTTAATTGAACTTGTGTATTATTTCGACCACATTCCAGGTAATCATATAAAATAAAACTGGAACCTTGCCAGGGCTGTCATGGAAAAACAAAGGGGCTTGTCATAGAAAACAAAGGGGCTTGTCACAGAAAAACAAAGGGGCGTGTACCGTGACGTCAGAGGGCATGCGCTTGAATCCTATGGGAAAAGGGATAGGCTCTGCTTGAAACTGGGGTTTGTCATAGAAAAACAAAGAGGTGTGTCACATTACGAAACATGCGCTTGAAATATTGCCTAGAAACAGGGCTCCGGTAGAAACAGCTGACTGCATTGTACAGGTGCGAGGGTGTGACGTCAGAGGGCTTGTCATAAAAAAAACAAAGGGGCTGTCATAGAAATTCAAGGGGTGTGTCACATGACGTCAGATGGCTTGTCATAGAAAAACAAAGGGGCTGTCATAGAAATTCAAGGGGGTGTGTCACCAGACGAAACATGCACTTGAAACAGGAGCGAGGGGCTAGGAGCTCCACATATTATCCAGCCCACATTCCAAGTGATTGAAACATCTGAGAATCATGCCTGGACATGCCAAATCTTGCCTAAGCGGGAACAGGTGTGAGGGGCTCTCTATATTATTCCGTATTACTCCGACCACACACCAAGTAATTGAAAGATCTCTGGACTCTTGCCAAGGGTGGGAATTTAACCTAAAATTGAAGCACCTAGTAGCTAAAAGAGGGACGTGCTGTTAGATCTTCTTCTTGCACCGTTAAAGAATTGGAAGAAAGGAGTAGTCCGTAAGGTTGTCGTAGAAACTGGAACCCTGTCATTACTACCCCCCCCACAGGTAATTTTTTCCCAAAATACATCTAATAGAAATGTTGCGATATCCGTCTGTTCAAAAAATAGTCCAAAGATAAAAGGCAGCGCAATTGGGCTGCATAGATGTGGGCACAATGTATTTTTTTTTTCAGGCCAGTGCACTTCGTGTAGAAGGAGTTGTTGTAGCTTCGAAAGTTCGAAAGGGGCTCATTCATTTGGATATTGCAAGTTCTATTACCTTTTCTAATAGTCGAAAGTCATTGGAGGGCAAACAGCCCCCCCTCCGTACACCCACAATTTCCCCAAATATATCCGATCAAAATTTTGAGATAGCCATTTTGTTCAATGTATTTGAAAAGTCAAATAATTATGTCTTTGAATATTAAAATCCCTCCAAGAGCCTCCAGGGCAAAGGTTGTATGTTATACCCCGGGGGTATAAAAAGTTTTTTATGGAAACGGTGGTCGCACCAGGAGGGGGCTCATTGGATTGAAAAATGAAAATTTTAGTGCCCTTTTTAAAAGTCAAAAGTTATTGGAGAGCAACCAGCCCCCCTCCCCTCCCCCATTATTTCCCCAGACACATCTAATCTAAATTTTGAGATAGCCATTTTGTTGAGCATATTTGAAAGGTCTAGTATTTACGTCCTTGGGGATGATAACCCCCACGGCCCTCTAGGCAAGCGCTACGGGTTATATTAGTTGCCCGTTGTTAACATTTTAGGTTTTTATGGAAAAGATGGTGGTATAAACTTTGGATGTGGCTCATTCAGCTGAAAATTAGAAGTCCTAGTGCCCTTTTTAAGGGTCAAAAGTAATAGGAGGACAACTAGCCCCACCCCACAATCCCTTTCCCCAAATGCATCCGATAGAAGTTTTGAAATAGCCACTTTGTTCAAAATAGTCTAAAGATCATTCAAAAAGACATTCGGGGTTGAAATGGCTGGCCCCCCATAACCTAGGGGTAAGGGTTTAAAGTTATGCCCCGAAGGCATATGAGGTGTTTATGGAATGTGTGGTCTTATAAACTTTGGATAGGCTCATTTGATTTGAAATTGGAATTTATAGTGCTCTTTTTAAGAGTCAAAAGTGAATTGAGGGCAACTGCCCACCCACGACCATCATTTTCGAAAAGAAACATCCAATCAAAATTTTAAGACGTCTTGTTACCTCGGCATTGTTGAAAGATCCTGTAATTATGCCTTTCGGGACGCCATCCCCCTCACACAGCCCCCAAAACAAGGGCTGTAAATTAGGCAATTCGTTCACTGTTTACATATAGTATACGCATGTTTGACATTTACTTTCCAAAAAGACGAAGGGCGTTCAGGCGAGCCTTTTAGAGAAGGTTAAGGGGAGTATCAAACTACTTTATATCTATACGGATAATCAAAAGGGCGTATCTCATGAACGACTGGGTATATTAATTTGGAACTTTCAGGAAATGATAACAGCGATTAAAATTGAGCAAAAAGGTAATATTTATGCGCTACTACTACTACTACAACTGCCGCCACGACCAATGCTTCCACTACTACTACTACCACCACAGTATCATATTTACGATATTAAGGGGAAATTATAATTAAATTAAAAGACATTTGCATGCGCATTGTCAAAAGAGCGTATCTCAGGAATGGATTTGAGTATAAAGTTGGAACTTTCAGAAAATGCTTAAAGGGGAAGATCAATTGACCGAAAGACAATATGTGCATGCTACTACTAATGCTACTACCACTGCTACACCTACTACTACTAATACTCCTGCTACTACTTCAACTACTATCTCTATTGCAACTACTTGTAAGGCTAGGACCATTAAAAGGAAAATCACCAAAATATATAAATATACAGGTTATCAAAAATATATATCGGCAATGTCATAGCAATTGCTAATTGCATTAAGATGAAACTTCCAGAACTTGATACAAAATACATTTAAATTGCTTTTCTTTTTTTTTAATTTAATAAATAAAAAATTAACAAAACTTTAAGGAATAATTATCAGTATATGAATATTAAACTGCTAATCCATGGTAATTTGTTTTTTGTTTTTTTTCAGTCAAGTGCAAATTATGTTCTGGTCTTGAGAAGACATAGGGATTTTCAGCCCTACTCATGTTAAATTTTGCTCGTTTTGAGTTTGACTCGGTTATTTATTGTAATTTCTGTTCATTTTGAATTTCATTCTTTATTGATGGTGATTTGTGGTGGTTTTACGTTAGGAAAGTTATTTGACTTTATTTCTGCTCATTATTGGCTTAGTGGAACTCTTTACTTTTCTTTTAAAAACTCCTTTCGTGGAGAAAGTTTTTTTTAAAACTAAATTTAGTAAGAGGCGACCGATCGTGGCTAAAATATATAGTTTAGTGTAAAAAAGAGGTCATGGCGGTGAGAAGTAGGGAAAAATATATTATTAAACCTGAAACTTACATTCAGGTTCACCGGAATCAAATATGACTTGTTTTTACCGCTTACTTCATATTTTGCATTAAAATAAAAGTTTAGTTCAAGCAACAGAACAATTACCGAAATCATTATCAAGAAAGAGGAAAACTTTTGACAGAAAAAGTCCATAAAGGTATTGTGTTGATCTAGACCGTGCAACCTAAGGAACTTTCTTTTTTTTTGTTCAACAAGATGTGCTAAAATCATTTATATGAAAAATTGCTTTGAGTTTGCGCATATTATGGCTTGTCCGTCTTTCCTTTGATTAAGTACTAGGGCAGTGCTTACTCGCCTGTCGTGAGGTTAAACCTCGACATTCACTATTTCTGAAATAATAACGTTTCCCGGCAGTTCTTCTCTGGCCAATAGGATTACAATTTTCCAAACCTGTAGAAAAAAGGGCTTAAATCCACTCAACTGGCGTCCCAGGTTCATTTCTTGAGGACACAACCAAGTGAGTTCGCTTTTTCATTCTTCAACGATAAGAAAAACATACATAAACAGATTTAGGGGGAGTGGACATCATTTTCCACATTCCTGCAAATAATCAATGGATTGTTCTCCAAATTCTCTCTTGTGACTAAAATTGTCGCTACTTTTAAAATAAAGATGAAATTGTTGCAACCATTTAGTTAACCCTGAGATTGACTCTCAGCATTTTTTTTAAGCTT
This sequence comes from Artemia sp. Kazakhstan ARC1039, assembly GCA_029168905.1. Lineage (NCBI taxonomy): Eukaryota > Metazoa > Arthropoda > Branchiopoda > Anostraca > Artemiidae > Artemia > Artemia sp. Kazakhstan ARC1039. The sequence goes on along the minus strand of JAQQPU010008422.1, from coordinate 15,908 downwards.
GGCCCTATCCAAAAATAAAAGAAAAATAGATTAATGAACCGTAAAAAATATTCACTGTCATAAAGTAATAT
>JAQQPU010008422.1:0-10262 GCA_029168905.1 Artemia sp. Kazakhstan ARC1039 | reverse complement strand
CTACTACTACTACTACTACTACTACTACTACTACTACTACTACTACTGAAAGATCTTAAGCCGAACCGGCCAGCCATGACAAAAAACCAACAAAGAGAAAAATCTCTAAAAAAAAAAACAAACAAACGAGACTGTGGCCAGTGGAGAGAAAAGGAAAACAACAGAAACAAAACAACGCGGATATTTCGCCTGTATACAAACAAGGCGTCTTCAGCACGAAAGACACAAAAAAAAAAAAACAAGATAAAACTAAAAACCAATAAAACCACCACCAAAAAAAAAAAAACAAACAAAAATGTACAATCGGCGCAAACTAATCCACGTAGGGAAAAGATGCTAAAATAGAGTTACTTCAGTGAGGACACCAGAGTAACTGAGGAAAAATAAAAAAACTGTAAATTACTTTAATTATTCAGTTGCGAAATAATCCTTTTGTTAGCTATTACTGAAGCAAATCGTTTTGGTCTAACAGGTAAAATAGTCCCCTGGTGATTATTTTAAATTTAAAAGTAAAGATTTATGCACTTTTGACCATATTCTTGTAGGGTTGAATGTATCGTTCATATTGTATACACTATTATCTTGTCCCGTTTCTTGTCCCGTTTCAATCTTATACACTCTTTCTACTAACATTGGGCAAAGTTCATAGCTTTCAGCCCTTCCCCCAGAAACTCTGGGGGATTAAGTCATCCTCAAAGACACAGTTATTATATTTTTCGACCATGCTGAACAAAATGGGTATGTCAAAATTTTGGTCGGGTGACTTTGGGAAAAAAATAAGCGTGGGAGGGGGCCTAGTTGCCCTCTATTTTTGGGTTACTTAAAAAGGGCTCTAGAACTTTTAATTTCCGTTCGAATTAGCCCTCCCGAAATATTCTAGGACCACTAAGTCGATACAATCACCCCTGGGGAAAGAAAAAAAAAAAACAACAAATAAACACGCCTCCGTGATCTTTCTTCTGGCAAAAAATACAAAATTCCACATTTTTCAGATAGGAGCTTGAAACCTCTACAGGAGTGTTCTCTGATACGCTGAATCCGATGGTGTGATTTTAATTAAGGTTTTATGACTTTTAGGGGGTGTTTCCCCATTTTTTCAAAAATCAGGCAAATTTTTTCAGGCGCTTAACTTTTGATGGGTAGGACCAAACTTGATGAAACTTATATATTTGAAATCAGCATGAAAACCAATTCTTTTGATGTATCTATTGGTATCAAAATTTCGCTTTTTAGAGTTGTGGTTACTATTGAGCTGGGTCGCTCCTTGCTTACAGTTCGTTACCACGAACTGTTCGACAAAGGATTTCGTTGAATGACTTGGTGTTATAAGCATTACTTTAAGTGACTGGCTAAAAATCCCTGGTCTCAGAAAGAAAAAAAAAACAAGGTCGAGCTTGGAACCTCGCAGAAGAAAAAAACTGAGTCTTTATCCTTTATGTAAATTTCATATCTATCTGAGATAAACCTAAAAGAATAAATTTCAGAGAGGACAGAGGCACTTCTTGGAATGTGGTGCAATAGATGGTGTAACATTCTCCACAACACTACACCTAGAGAGATTTTTAAATTCGACAGGCATACTCATAGAAGCTGATGATCGCTTTTATTCTGACTTGAAGCATGTTCACCGGAGAGCCTATGGAGTCCATGCCTGCGTAAGCCGCGACCCTCATCCATCAGTGGCGCTTTTTAAGCCATCACCGGTTTATATTCCTTCGACATACCTTGGACATAATGTTACAAGTAAGTCAAAGAGTAACAAATATGATGAGTCCGTAATAAATTTACCAGATTGACCAAACTGTTCATAGTAGTAAATAATTGGTAAAGGCTTAAATAAAGTTAGAGCAACACGTTTATTAGCTTTAAAAGAAACGGCTCAATCAATTATATACTCTGTTTATTCATTTTGTCATGTTTAGCGTTGAATTTCTTTTTTGTTACATGCTCATTTCTCTCTCTCTCTCTCTCCCTCCATCCCTCCCTTCCTCTCTCTCTCTCTCTCTCTATCTCTCTCTCTCTCCTTCTCTCTCTCTCTCTCTCTCTCTCTCTCTCTCTCTCTCTCTCTCTCTGCATATATGTTTGTGACACATGTACTGAAATAAACAATTAAACCTGATGCAGCTTTTTTGTTTTATTTTTATTTATCATCTGCAAAACTAGGGATTAATCCCTTGTTTATAATTAATGTCGTAAAACCCCGAAAACCTCCCCCGCTCCTCCTTTACCAGATGCTCTATATTTATCTGAAGGCTAACTGGATGTTAAATAGAGGATATAAGAACATACTTGTGAGTTTTGACCCCCCGCCCCAACCCAAATAAAAATCCACAGCCCTCCGGTGTAATAGCTGATTCGGAATTAAACACCAAAGTAGGCTATATAAATTTTACTAAGCCTCAAATGAATCAACAGATAAATGAAGCTTCAAATAATTGTCCAAATTCACTATTTGTTTTGACAAGACTGTGAGCATTTTTAAGCATGAATGAGCCTTCACGTGGTCTTATGGCCTCTGAAACTGGGAAGCTCCATATGAAGATTTTGGATTGTTTTAAACCGACAGCCAATCCCAGAATTTTTACTCGACTTCTTTAGGCCGAAACCATTGTTTTACAATCTAAATTCGGGGAAAATGTGGATTTACTGTGTTTTTTTGTGTTTGTGATATATGACTTATTAATTTCTGAAGATAAAATTAATGTTCCATGTTGCTAGTTGATTCGTGAATTGAACATGAGTATTCTAGAAATTTTATTGGGTTAAAATTAACATCTGAGGCAACGCTAGGGCTCTGCCCATAGTAAAGACCATTAGGGTTCAATGTTTTATTATTATTTATTTATTTTTTCCCAGACGTACTTCATATGGAAGGAGTGGTTGTACAATTTTCGGAGGGGGATCATTCACTTTGAAATCGGGAAGTTCTAGTGGCCTTTTTAAGAATCAAAAGTGATCTGAGGGAAACTAGTCCCCACCCCATGCCCTTTTTTCTCCAAATGTATCTGGTGAAGATTTTGAGATTGCCATTTTGTTAAAAATAGTTCAAAGATTAGGTAACAAAAACTCTAGGGCCGACAAAACCCCATGGCCCGGAGACAAGTGTTGTAAGTTATAAAATGGGGGTATATTTGTTCTTATTGAAGGGAAAATAACATAAACTTCGGAGGGGACTCATTCGATTTTAGATCAAAATTTCAAATTTTCAAATTTCAAATTTTCGGGGTCAACATAACCCCCCATATCCTGGGGGAAGGGTTGTAACTTATGCCCCAGAGGCATATAAGGTTCTTATCAAAGAGGTGGTCGTACAAACTTCGGAGAGGACTCAAATGAAAAGAAATTGAAAGTTCTAGTTTTTTTTCAAGAGTTAAAAGTGATCTGATGGCAACTAGTCCCACCATCAACCCTCTTTTCCCCAAATGCATCCGATCGAATCTTTGAGATAGTCATTTTGTTCAAAATAGACAAAAGATCATATAATAAAAACTCCAGGGTTTACAAAACCCCCCAGAACCCGGGGCAAGTGTTGTAAATTATGCAAGTGTAGTCAAAAGAGACCAGAGGGCAAATAGCCCCCCCCCCCTGCCCTCTTTACTCCAGATCCATCTGATCGAAATTTTGTGATTTTTAAAAATAAGTCCAAAGATTTGATAACAAAAGCCCCGGGGGAAACACAACCCCCCAGAACACAGGTACAAGTGTTGAATATTATGCCCTGGGAGCATATAAGGTTTTTATGCGAAGATTTTAAAAATAATTCAAAGGTCAGATATGCCCGACCCCCCACCCCCACTAAAAAAAACTTATAAACGATATTTTATTCCAAAACTTATGGGAGCTGACCCCTGGCCCTCCATGGACCGATCCCCCATCCCTCCCCGAAAAAAACTTATCAATGATAAATCATGGGAGCTGACCCGTGACACTCGCTCCATGGCCCGGAAACCCCTGCCCCCCCAAAAAAGACAGCTTATTACCAATATTCTTCTTAAGAAATATGGGAGCTAACCCCTGGCCCTCCCTCCGAGTCCCCCCTAAAAAATTACCAATGATTCTTTGTTCAAAAAATCATGGGACCTGACTCCTGCCCCTCTCTCCATGGCCAATCCTCCCCCCCCCCCAAAAAAAAAAATTAACGATATTTGATTCCAAGAATCATGGGAGCTAACCTCTGACCCTCCCTTCATCCCCAACCACCACCACCTCCCCAAACAAAAGCAACTTATTAACAATATTTTATTCCAAATATCATGGGAACTGACCCCGATGCCCTCCTTCCATGGCCCGATGCCCCCCTCCCCCCTCCAATAAATACTTATTAAAAATATTTTCTTCCAAACATGAGGGGGAATCAGGTTAATTTTACTAGCTCTTTCCAAAACTGTTCAAGACACCTGTAGTATGAAACAAAGAAGAGAAAATATAAAAAAAGCATCTTCACTACAAACAAGAGTTTGGTTACTGGCCGTTTCCCTAACGGTAAAAGCATAAGGCCTACTGCGTATTTGGGGCTTTACCAAAACAAATTATATGGCAAATATTTTCTTTTGTACTTATTACAACATTGATAATAAAATGAAAATTACAGTGAAACAAGGCCAGGATTTATCAATAGGCACTGAGCGCCTGGGGGCGCTCAGTGCCAGTGAGCATAGTAAATTGTCACTGAGTGAGTTTCTTCTTAACAAACACTGGACTGCAGTGAATTATTGTCAAAGTGCCAGATGCATTCCGCCGCCGCTCTGCCTTTTCACAGAAAAGTGATATTAAAAAAACATAGGAATTCCGTGGCCACTTATAAACTGTTAGATGTCTCCCAAAAATGGTAGCTGAGAGTTCGATATCACTCTCTCTTTCGTTACTTTCAGCCCATCAATGCGTTCTGTTCAGTATTTCCACTATCCCCAAAGTTTTGGGGATTTCCCCGAAATTCTTGCAAAAACGGAGCGGCCAAAACGCTTGGGCCGAGAAGCGTCAAAGCTCTAATCTGGCCCTGAGTGAAACAAAATTTTTAGCTGATGAGCTTTCAGAAATTAATATCATTATATACCAAATATGCAGTTTAATTTATTAGTTCTTTCCAAGACTGAGAAAGACACATATAGTTTTAGTATGGAATTTATTTTGAAACGAAAAATCATTTTGGCATAGGAAATTTTGAGAAACTTGAAACTTTGACAATAAAAAACGAACAGAAAAAAATAAAAGAAAACTTTCCAAAAAAGGAGTTTTTCAAAGAAAAGTAAAGGCTATATTAAACTTAAGATCAGATAAAATAAAAAACCTACAATAACTCAAACTCAATGCAAATCAAGCTTAAAACCAACAAAAATCTTTTGCTTTTAAGTATAAATGAAATCCGAGACCGAAAATAAATTAAATGAACAATCATAGCAAACAAACATGCAACAGGTACTAATATAAATGAATGAATAAATATTAAAACGAGTAAAACTTAAATTGAATATGCAAATCAAGCTTAAAACGAACAAAAATAACTACAAACAAAAGTTTGGATACTGCCTTCATCCTAACTGTAAAAGTCTAAAACCTGCTGCGTCATTGGCGCTTTACTGAAAACGAATTACACTAAAAACGTTTTTCTTTTTGTACTTATTACAACATTGAAAATAAACATAAAAATTACAGTAAAATTAAATTTTGAACGGATGATTCTTCAGCAATTAATATCATTATTTATCAAATATTCAGTTTAATTGTATTAGTTCTTTCCAAGACTGTTCAAGACAAACATAGTTTCACTGCTAAGAAGAGTTTGGATACTGCCGTCTTCCCTAACTCTAAAAGCCTAAAGCTTACTGCGTCATTGGCGCTTCACTGAACCTGAATTATACTACAAATATTTTCTTTTCCAGTTATTACAGCATTGAAAATGAAAATAAAATTACTGTGAAATAAAATCTTGAGCTGGTGAGCTTTCAACAATTAATATCACTATATATCAAATATTCAATTTGATTTTATTAGTTCTTTCCAAGACTGTTCAAGACACATATAGTTTTCAGTGAAGTGCCAATGACGCTGTAGGTTTTAGACTTTTACATTTAGGGAAGGAGGCAGTATCCAAACTCTTGTTTATATTGATTTTTGTTCACTTTAAGCTTGATTTAAGTTTCACTCGTTTTACTACTACTACTACTACTAACAACTCACCGCAGCACCATGCCGCCTGAGGCCATCACAGCTACACACGCTCTTCCTCCACCCCAATCCATTCAAAGCCTCCCTTTTGACAGCCGCCCACGAAGTCCTCATTTCCTTTAAATCTTTCTTTATGACGTCCTCCCACCCCAGACGGGGACGAACAACTTTCCGTTTAGCCCTAGACGGTTGGCCGAAAAGAACAATCTTCGGCAATCTGTCATACTTCATCTGCACAACGTGCCCTAGCCACTTCAACCTTTCTTTCATTATAGCCCTAGAGAGCGGTATTGAACCACATTTTTCGTATAGCCCACTGTTTGAAATATGGTCAGTCAGCCGGGTACCCAGAACAATCCTTAAGCAATTTCTCTGGAAAACATCTGGCAAAACTTCATCCGCTTTTCGGAGCGTCCATGCTTCAGTGCCATATTTGACCACTGTCATCATTGTAGCTTCTAATATTCTAATCTTGGTTTGCAGACTTATCTTCCTATTCTTCCAATTTTTTTTTAACTGTGAAAAAATACCCCGAGCCTTGGATATTCTACTTTTAACATCTTCACTGATCCCACCATCTTTACTAATAATGCTACCAAGGTAAGTGAAGCTGCCCACCTGATCAATCTTTTCATTACCCAACGTCACCTTTTCATCTTCACTTATTCCTAGCCTCAGTAACTTAGTCTTCCTAACATTAATTTTCAAACCAATTCTAGCACCCTGAACTCGCAAAACCTCTAAAACTTCATTCAGTTTGCTCACACTTTCATCTAGGATGCTTAAATCATCAGTATGATCCAAGTCCAGAAGACTTTTTCCTCCCCATTTGATTCCGTGGTCTCCCATTGCCTTTCCTGTGCTCCTTAAAACAAAGTCCATCAAAATAATCCATATAAATGGGGATAAAACACAACCCTGCTTAACTCCTGGTTTAATACAAAACCAGCTGCTAACCTCATTTCCTACCTTAACCGCAGTGGTGTTATTCTCGTACATAACACTAATCAATTTAATGTATTTGTCTGGTATACCATACAAGGATAAAACCTTTACCAAAGCTCTCCTATCAACAGAATTAAACGCTTGCTCATAATCTATAAAACTGAGGACCAAAGGTGTTTGAAAACTCAGGCACTTCTCAACTATTAACCTAAGAGTGAAAATTTGGTCAACACGTCCTCTACCTTTTCTAAAACTGCACTGTTCTTCTCTTAAAACTCTGTCTACGGCATCTCTCAGTCTAAAAAGTATCGTATTACTAAGTAATTTACTACCTACAGAGACCAGACTAATGCTTCGATAATTACCACACTCACTTTTACCACCTTTCTTATAGAGTGGCTTAATTAAGGTTTTCCTAAGATTGGTAGGTACTTCCCCTTTTTCAAAAATCATGTTATTGAAGTTATCTTCAATAACTTATTTCTAACCTCAGAGCCACCATATTTAAGAAACTCATTTACCACCCTATCAGCACCTGGAGCCTTATTATTTTTTAATCCTTTTTGTACCGTTGCTAATTCAATCGTTTTAAGATTTATTTATTCATTTATATTAGTTTTGTTTTAAGATTTATCTATTCATTTATGTTAGTATCTATTGTATGCTTTTTGCTATGATTGTTAATTTATTTCCTGTTCGTTTTGGGTTTCATTTATTCTTTAATAGTAATTTCTGGTCGTTTTGAGTTTGAATTGTTGTAGGTTTTTATTTCTTCTGATCTTAAGTTTAATATAGCCTTCACTTGTCTTTGAAAAACTTCTTTTTCGGAATATTTTTTCAATTAATTTTAAAAATAAGCAAGAAGACTGAAAAGTAACTTTAATGTTATTTGCAGCACATTAATGACCAGTGTTAAACTTCGTCTTTCAAGGCACAAAAAAAAACAGCATAATTTTGAGTCAAAAGCTGCATTTTCTAAATATTAAACTGTCAAGGACTGTAACAAATTAAAATAATTTTAGAACGGCATTCAAAGCTTATTGATAAAAGTCCTGCTGTTAATTGCAAGCGTGATTAGTGAAAACGAACTCTAGCCCATTATAACTAAAAATGAAAGAATGGGGAAAAACCGAAAGTACCACCATTTAAAGCTAATTCAGGAATAGACACTGTTATTTCGATTAATCTTAATGCAAAGAGTTCATTGCATACGAATTACTGGGAATTTTGAATCATCTTATAAAGCCTAATTACAACTATGCAACTATCCCTAAACTCTCAGAATCATATGGGTGCAGGTGCTCTTTACCAAAACAATTTTGAAAATACATAATTGTGACGTATTCTTATTTTAATTGCTGCGCAACCATATGAACACAAATCTTTTTACCCTCAAATATGTCGAAAACAAGGGAAAAGACTACAAATTGTTTATCTTATCCGATTTCTAATAAAAATTGCTGCTAACTTTCTTACTAAAAGAAAGTGAAAAACAAAGTACCTTGGCGAATTGTTATATAGCCTGCTGATTGCCTGTGGTGTGCCACAAGGTTAGTTTTGGGGGTCATTGTTTCTCATCATGGTAAACAAATTAGTAGTAGGGTATCCAGATTGGTATAAATATGTGGACAACCTGTCCTTGCTAGTAAAAAGCTCCTGACATACCCCTAGCAAAGCAGGGGACATACTTAACAGTATTTGTGAGGAAGCTAGAAGCTGTCGGTCAATATGGAGAAGTGTGTTTCATTAAGCTTCTCCTTTCTAAATGACAGTGTTAATTGCAATGCCTTTGTTCTGGGATTTCAAACGGTTGATGAAATAAAACTACTCAGGATTCATTTAACTTCTGACCGTATATGGGAAAAAAAGTCAGTACTATTCTAAAAAAGTAAATTTGGGAGCTTAGTTCTTTCTTGGTACAGGTTTCCTTCCCCAAACTTCTTCCATATCTATAAAACTTTTCTTCCGTCCATCCCTAAGGTATTGTTAACTTGTCTGGCTCTTTAGTCTGCCATCCTGGGATTCTGACTCGTCAGAGAGAACTTAGTTTTTAGCCGTAGTGGTAGGATCTAAATTTTCTTAAATTTCTTCTGTGGAATTGAGTGGGGACTTAAAGCTTAAAGACCTGACCGACCGCTGTTAGAATCTCTTCAAAAACTTTGGATTATCCGTTTTGAACCATCCCATTCAGTGAAATTTACTCGCCGCATTTTATTATTCGCTCGTGCCTAGACTTTCTCACTAATCAACAGTGCCTGTTCCAAAACTACATCTAACCGTCTTGCGACATGCAAGAATTGAACAAAGTTTTTGTTTCCAATTTTTTAAAATATTATAATCCTAAAGTATAAATGTAAATTATATTAACGACTTTTTAACTTGTGTGAATTTAATTTTGAATTGAATCTATTGAATTTTATTTTGTCTATCACATTGTTCTTTGTATATTATAGCATTATTATGAAAAAAAAAACTTCCGGTGTTTCGCGAGTTTTGTGAGTCTTCTTTAAAGAAAAAAAGGATTAGGATTTATTCTCTAGGGCCACTGGTTTGAAACTTCCACTCGAAAAAATTGCAAATTTCACTCTTTTGTAGATAGGGATTGAAACCTCTGCTATAGGGTGCATAATTTAGTCATATAATTTCACCAAGATCACTCTTTTTTCTGGGGGTGTTCTCCCCCTTCTTTAGAAAGAAGGATTCCCTCCCTCTTTCCAGATTATACTCTTCGGACACTCTGAAAATCTTGGCCTAGTGAACGATCTCTAAGAGCTTTTTTACTAAAACTTATCAGTGAACAATGGCTAGTTCATATAATTAGGTCCATTGCCCCTGAAACTTTGCCCCTGGGACTGGAACCCTAGAGTCATACTTATTTATATGACCGTTCGATGATTTTGAATAAATTGGCAACCTCAAAATTTTAGCTAACGCCAGAGGGTTTACGATGGGGAGGATATCAGAAAAAGGAAGCGAAGGAGGTTGGTTGCCCTCAAATTAATTAGACCTTTAAAAAAGCACAAGAACTCTAAGGATTCAATTTAATTTGCACCCTCTTAAGGTTCTTTGACCACCCACTCGGTGGGAAATGGCGAGAGAAAAGAGTTATTTGTCCCATTTCTGGCCCTTTCTCGGGCCAAAGAGGCAACCCA
>JAQQPU010008421.1:8616-35712 GCA_029168905.1 Artemia sp. Kazakhstan ARC1039 | reverse complement strand
TACATTTAAATAAACCATTAATAATACTAAAATTATGTATACAAAAGTGGAAAACAAGAAAAGTTTAAGAAACTGGTTTTTCTGTTTTACATTTGAAAAAACTCATAACAGGATATTTGTGGCTGTTTGATCAAAATTTATCTTTAATACTGGGATTTATAGAATAAATATCAAGCAATAAAAGTTATATTTTTAGAATCAGAAAAAAATCAGCTTTCTGTTAATATGAGAATAAAACTGAAACAATGAAATGATATGTACATCAAAATAGGATAGGCCTAGTTGGTATTTCGAAGTCTTTTATCTTAAATAATTTTAGCAATAACCATATTGATGCATAGCTTAGATTTTCAGCTATTCATTGATATATACATTTTTTGTCAATACCTATTTGGTAACAAGATGTGAGGGTTGGAGTTCTACATAATTTTGCTCAATTGCATATTGTTTTTTTTTCACCCTAGGTATCTTATCCTATTGAAAAAGTAGTAGAATTCTAGTTTAGCAACTTTTTGCTATCTTGGAAGGGGGTTAGGTGATGAAGATAAAACATTCAGTAATGAATCCAGGGCCACGCTTCCATGTTAACCCTCTTCTTATTTTTAAGTCTTAGAAGTTTGCCTACTAAAAGTAGGCAAATTCCTTCAAAAATTTTTACAAAATGACATTTTACCTTAATTTTCAGTTATCAGTTTCTTTTTTTTTGGGTTTTGCTTCTGAAAATGCAATTCCAGTTATTTGAGTGGAATTTTAGATCATATCAATGTTTTTTTTCTAAATCTAGGATATATAGGCCTATTTGCAGATCTTTTGCAGAAACATCATAAATTGAAATTGAGTAAATTAGTGAAGCTGAAAACATGTTTTCTTGTACTTTATTTAAGCAGAAGATGTGCTATGCAAGGTTTCACTCTCATAACACATAATATTTTTGAAGGTCATTAAAGGTCACTGCCCTCTAGAGGGAGATGGAGTTGAAGCGGTAATTCAAAATAATTTCCTGGGATATAATTTAGTGTGTAGACCTGTACCTGAAAGTTTCATTTTCCTAATCTATGCCCTTTCCAAGAAAGCAAAAAGTAGTTAAACTGGAGCTTTACTCCATTTGGAGCCTTTTCCCCAAACCAAGTGAAAATAACAGTAAAAACGTGGTTGGAGCCAATTTCCCCAAACCAAGTGAAAATAAAAGTAAAAACTGAAAAATGAGCCATATAGTGCCATAAAGGTAAAGATATGCTAAAGAAAATTGACCCATTTCTGTGGATGCTTGAAGTAGGCTAGCCTACTCATGCTTGACTTAGTTTTGACAAAATTTGGAAGAAACTAAGTTTCAGCTGGGGGCCAAAACAGGGTCTGAGAGGGACACTTCCCTTCTGCCCCCTAGAAAATTAAACCTCTGTTTGAAACCATAAAATTCCTCATAGGCTAGATTTTAGCCACAAAAAAGTCTACCTTTTTGAATGGGGTTTGTTAAGAGACTGTTGATTATTGTCTCTCTTTTCTACTATATCCAAGCTGTTTCCCCTATAATGCTTTTTTTGTTGAATTTGTCGCTCAATTTCTCTTTTTCTTTTAAGAACCAAGTCCATATTGTAACTGCAATATTCTGTTTCTTCTTTATTTCTGCAACGACGGCCGTATGATACAGACAAGTGCTAAACCTTTGGCAGGGCAAAATTAACGTTTACTAGATTTCATTTGTTTCTAAACATAAAAACTTCACACTCGAGGAGAATTATATTCCAAGTACTCTAAATACAACTAGTATTTGGAATTTTTCAATTATTTAAAGTTTAATTTCACAGGGTTTTATTTAGGGCTGGCAACTGGTGAAAAAAAACAATAGATTTTGGAAAAAAAATAACTAAACCAGCACATAAATCACAAGATTATAGACTAGAAATCATTAGAATTATAAGAATCTTTATGATTGTAATAATAACTGTTTTTTCTTTACCATGTTCCTAAAAGGTCCACCTACAGGAAGGGATTAAAATTACCCCCCTAGATCTGGAAAAATACCTTTTAATTGATGTTTTGTTTTTTTCTCAAGCGAAAATTACCCGTGAAATTTTGAAAAGCGGCTCTTTGCATCTTTGTGCAGAGAATAAAGCAAAATCTTTGCTTAATTCCTGTATTTTTCTGAATTGGTACCCTTGGTCTATACCCCGGTCATTGAAAATTGGTTATCGGTGATCTAATCGAAGTATTTGCTTTTTATTTTTAAATTTTTTACCCTTGTCGATTCAAAACCCCGGTGTTTTCCCCAAAAAAATATAGAAAATATTTTCTTTGTACTCTAGTTGAGCTGGTATAATTACTGAGATACCAGCAACGATTTTGAAAATGACATTTTTATATCTTCATGGAAAAAATGTATCCCACACTTCACAAATTTCGATAGGCATCGGTCATATTTCTTGCATAAAAAAATAGGTGCTTGTTAATTATACGGAACAAACCCAAGAAAAGCTATGTTAATCCTAATGAAATTTGCCAAAATGTGATGAAAATATAACACTTTATTTATAAAATAATATAAATTGGGCTATATACTTGCACATTAGAAGGGGAGGGGATAGTGGTGACAAAGTAAATTAACCTAACCTTACCCTCATCCCCTTAATGTGCAAATATATAGCCCAAGTTCTACAAATCCAATGCATTCATTGACACGTTATTTGTCTTTGTGGCTATGAAACGGATTTTCATAGATCATACACTATCCTTATTATCCTTAGCATACTTTCATCCCCAGACTTATCCTCAGGGACAGCATAAATCAAGTAAAATCTAAAGGTATAATAATAATAATTTATTTATAACCCACTTTTATACAGAACAAGCGGAGTAAAGTACACTAAAAAGGAAAAAAAAATCAAATACACAGAAACAAAGATAACTTAAACCTTAATCACTGACAAAAACACACGGATAGTATTATGGTTTGGGCCAAGGGACACAAAGGCATTTCTCGTCAAATTATTACTAAGTAATTCAAACGATTGGATAATGTCGGTAGCACCATAAGTAAATTTGCAATATCTAAAATAAGCGATAGGAATCTGACGCAAATCATTCTTATTCAATAACAAATACATTCCACTTGAAAACAAGACAGAATGGTCACAATATTTGGAATACATTTTGTTGTGATGTTGTTTTTATGGTATTTGGGTGGTGTAGTCGTAGATGCCTTTATTTCTCCCTTTATAGGGGAGGTAAACTCTGGCCCTAAGGTAATTAAACTTTGGTAGCGTGCCTTAGGCTATGACCAAACTACTGAGGCGTACCGACTGGGTATGTTCGAGGGGCTAAAAGTAGATCGTAGAGAGATTGGCTATAATGCAATACTTTTATTCAATTAACATATAATAATACTAGATATATGTTTTCCATTGGGACTGGCTGTCCCAAGTAGACCACAAGTCTCGGAACATTATAATAACATATAATAGAATACTTAGACACTTATAATGATCCGACAAGATTCCAAGGTATTTCTAAAAAAAACGGACCAGAGGTCAGTCCGGCATAAAGTTAGTATCAGTCTAAATCGGCCCCTTCCCATAAAATGTATCTTTTATACATTTTTATCAACCACACCTTCCTTTAACCAACCGACGCTAGGAAGTGGTGATTTCTCAATTTCCCGTTAAGCAGAAACTTGGCAGGATATATTCCTTATCTTAATAAAAAGTGGTTTTTCTAAACTTTGTATTTGCGTCTTAATATATTTTTACTAAATTCATAATTAACTAAATTAGAAAGCTTTACTACAATACTCCCCATTTAAAGAAGAATTGTCCCAATTCTCAATATTTTACTTTTAAAACGACTTAATTTTGTTTACAGCTATTATGCTGCCATCTTTTGGTCATTATGTGCATATACCCTCAATGGGTTTCCTCAGGGTCATGTTTCTGGTCCAATATAGGCCATGTTCTTTTTTTCGAAGGATTTCAATTTGAAATTCATCCTTGTTTCTCTTTTTCTCTGTCTCTAGGACTGAAAAATACTCTTTTTACCCTTCTTCATATGCATCTTCTGTTTTAACTTGACCCCAAGCAGCTTAAACATTATATTAGTGGTTTTGCTTAAATTAGATTTCAAGTTATATTAGAAAAGTTTATGAATTATTTGAGTTTAAATTTAATTCCCATTAATAATTTAATTTATCTGTGTGATGTGGTTGATATACCGTTTATTTTTCGTTTTAGAAATACCTTGGATAAATTACACATAACATTTTTGAATTTTAAATTTTCACACATTTTTCCAACACAAAGCATTTTCACATATTTCAATAATATAAGCCATTTGGGCTATGTAGCACATTCTCTAGGCCTAAATTAAGTTCTGATTTTATCTCACATTCTGATGAACTTGTAGTAAAGTCTGTAATACTGCTATAGTTTCCAAAATATCAGTTGATCAAGTATGGTTTAGTTTCTGATGGTATGAGATGATAGTATCAGGATACATTTGAAGTGGCTTCAAAATTTGTTACTTCGGCAAGTTCAATAAGTGCAAGTGCGTATAACAGAGTTTAACTGACTCCATTCAGTTTCTTTTCCTTTTAATTTCGTCTGTCTATATTTTCAACTTGAACCCTTCTCTTTTTTTTCAGTTCTTTATTTCAATGAAGCCTAAGGGTTTATTTCAAGTCTTTTCCCGCTTTTTCAGTAAAATAGGTCTTGTTTTTAAGCTTATATTTATATGTTTCATATTTTTTTCCAATAACCTTGACAAGTTTTTATGCTGATTGCCCTTCTATGGTCAAATTCATTATCTCCTTGTTTTTAAGAGGGTGGGGGGGGGGGGGGGGGTTGTCTAATTTTTGCAACCTGTATTTTTTTTGACATTATTCAAATTTTTCTGTCCAAAAGTGTTTGTTTTAGAAAAGTACTGTATTTTTTCAGCTGATTTGTAGAACATTTTTTAATTAAGTTTTGCTCCTTATTTGCTAGTTCTCATTTCTTTATAAAAATGCAATTTTTACGACATACTGGTTACAGATTTTATTTTAGTTTGGATTACGATCTTATTTGCTTTGCCAAAAGGAGACAACAATTCTCTTTGCCTACATAGCTTTGAAAGCGATTTCCACTATCTGTGGTTTATTGATAAGCTTAAATCTGGGAACGTTGTATGAATGAATTTCTGTTCATTACTACACGTTTTTGTTGTGTAATGTTATATTTTATTTTCAAAGAAAAAGTGGAAGTTTCTGTTAGGGTTCAACGGCTTGGGATTTGGGTTGGCACAGGTCAAAGCCAATTGTTTAAACTAGGGATCTCCTGTGCCAATTCGTTTTCTCAGATCCAATACATCGCTAGCGTTAAAATTATTACCTTGAACTACTGTGGTTTGCTTGTGACGATGAGATTTATTGGTTATATTTAATGGATTTGTCATTGGCTTTTACCTCCTGGTAAGTTTTTAGGTTATAACTTATTTTTATATCGCTTTTCGTTTCCTTTACCTAGCACTCTGTTTGCTTTTTAAGCTTATTCTAAGTTTTGCTTAAACCTTTATAGCGCTTCTTTAAAATTAGTTTTTTTCTTTTTACCATTTGTAAAATAATAAAAAAATATTATGTTAGACTATAACTAATTATAATAAGATTATAGCTAGCTTTTACATGTAGTCGACTTAATGTTAACTCTTGCTGCTTTTCCCATTATATAATTTTAGAATTCTTCAAAAACAATTTTTTTCCAATTCGACTGAAAGTGTTACCTCAGAGAGTCAAAGGTTAGTGGATGCTTCGCATTTACTTAACAACGAGAGACCAGCATAGCTTCCAATGACCCTATTTCAGTAGACTAACTTCCTTCGTTTTTTTTAATTATCCCCCCAAAACATATTTTTTTTTCGATATAAATATCAAAAGAATTGCCTTTTAATGCTGATTCTAAATATGTATAATTTAATTAGTTTCACTACACCTATTTAAAAGTTATGTGGCCTTACTTAATTTCTTTTATGAAACGTAGCCTAATTCGTTTTGAAAAGTCTTGTCATTACACCATTCGCGAAGTTTTATTTCGTCTTGGAGACAAAATTTTTGCAGGAACTTATGATGTCACTTTAGATCGGAGCTTATTTTTTTTTCTGGGAACTTACGAGTATTTAGGCTAACAATTTTTGAATTTCTTTTCTACGTGACGGTAATAATTTTTACTGGCAATATATATTTGAAGGAAAACTTTGATGTTATTTACATACTGATTAAAAAAGAAAATATAGATATTTCTTTAGAAGCTTTTTACTCGTTTTATTTTTATTTATTATTTTTTTTCCGTTGTAATTGTCTTATTCAAATATTAATCTGCTGGGGGATACACTTGTTCTGCCTTTCTCCGTTTCCTGGTCCGAATTTTGGACTCCAAATTTTTGCTTTTCTTCTCTGTAATATTTGCAAGTTCTTCCGTGATCTCTATTGTGTGGTTTACAAGGCTCTGAATTCGAGCGCGTTTTTTTTCCTCGTCAAATATCTTTAATCTTTGTTTCTCCTGATGTTCGGCCATTTTCATAAGTGATTTAGCTACTTGTGCTGCTGACAAAGGAACTTGTTGCTGTCCCTCTGGTTTCTTTACTTTTCTCCATAATTTCTCTCTTAAAGAGGATTCTCTTAACAATGGCCCAGGTTTAGTAATATCGGTTTCTGTAGAAGAATTATCAGTGTCACATTCCTTTAGCTCGCGTCTGGTAGATGGCGTTTGTTCCAAAAGCCATTTTTGCGTTAAGACTGTAGGTGAGTCTAAGGTATAAAAATCAGATAAATCATTGGTTCCTTCCAATTTTTCTTCCTCTGTGGATTTTACCTTTGGTTTATCACGTTTTAAACCCTTATTTTGTGTTTGATGTTCTTTATCGCTAGTATCCGATGAGCATCGAATATTTCCTTTTTTCTCTTGTTTGTTGTGGAGAGTTTGTAGCCAAGACTCGGCTAAATACTCCTTCCACTCCTCCCAACTTTTGTGGTCATTAATAAGGTCATAAAATTCATATGGTCTTCTGATATATACTGGTGAAACTGTTTCTTCTATTTCTTCGTCTGAAAGAATAGGCTCTGTTTTCCCCGGTTTTGAAAAATATCCCTTTTTCATTCTATTATGGTGTACTACTTTTTCCTTTTCCTTATACTGATGCTTTAGAACATATGTTAAGTTATTTGGTAGAATTTTTACAACCCTGTAGGGCCCATCCCATTTCGGTTTTAACTTTTTTGTCCCTTCCAGGTTGGTTTTGTATACGTAAACCAAGTCTCCTAAACAGTAATTTGTTTTATTTTTGCTTGTTCGGTCATATTTTTCTTTTTGTTCTGTTTTCGCATCTTCCAGATTGTCTTTAACTTGTTCCATAGCTTTTTTCCTTCGCATCACCATTTCTTGCTTATATTGGTCTAGGTTGTAATATATTCTATCATTCTGTATTTCATCTAAACAAATTCCGGGATCTCTTAGGTGTTACAAAAAAATGGTGTTTCTTTTAAGGAACGTGAAAAAGCCGTATTTATTGCAAAGACTACAAATAGTAAATGTTCATGCCAATTTTCATTTTCCTCTCTTGCATGTATTCCCAGCATGTAAGCTAATTCCCTATGTGCCATGGTTGTAAATGATAAGGTGTTTTATGCGGTGATTTTTTGATTGGAGGGCCCTCTGTTGATATATTTTGAGTGATTAAGTGAGTTAATCCGTAATCCGCTTTGTGTCTTACAAAAGTCCATTTGAAATCCCAAAGAATATTTTCTACCCGAGTTTTTACGTTTTCCGGTAAATGTTTTAAATCAAATTGTTGCAAAAAATCCTTTTTCGACATTCCATGGTTTTCTTGTGATTGCGGTTTTAATGAGGATAATTGTTCGTGGCTAGTGAAATTTAAGCTTAATTCTGGACTGTTTAGAGATTAAATTTCTGAATTTGAAATCTTTTCCACTGATCCAAGTTCTATCTGATTCAGTCTTACTTTATTATTACTTAGATTTGATAGTATTAAGTATGTTATACCATTTTCAATTTTTATGACTTGATTTTCCACGAAAATCATGGGTTATTCTTTTATGGTGTATCCTCCTATCATGGCGTCCATGGTTTTAACCTTTCCTTCTTTTGTATTTAATGTCGCTAGAACTTGAGCTAACGTTCCCCATTCTATTGTTATTTTTCCGCTTATTTTTAGGTTATAATTCGAATCTTCACTTTCGTTATCTGTTGTTACGCAAATTTGCCTATTATTTTCATTTGCCGGGTTTATGGTTATTGTATCAGATATGGGTTCCCATACGATCCCGTATTTTCTGATGGCATCTACTCCTAGAATACAAGGAAATGGTAGCTGCTTGCATATTATTACTGTCACTGTTATTTCTTTATCCCCTGAGCTAAATTTTAATGGACATTCTCCCAAAATTGTCAGCCTGTGCCCTGTCACTGATGTCAGGGTATTCTGGCATCTGCTTACGAGATTTTTGACAATAGGAGGAATCCTCTTAAAAACTTCCTCTCGAATTAATGATTTACATGCACCTGTATCTAGTAAACATGGTAAATTTTGAAAACACTCAATTTTAAAACAACGCAGAATCGGTAGACTGTTATTATTTGCATTTGTATCACAACATTCTAAACTATATAGGGGTCTTTGTAAGGAAACAGCTCTGTCGACCCTTACAGGCGGGTTTTTCTTTTTAAATGGCCACTGTTTGGCCAAAAGTTTCTGAGGTTATCCCAGTTTTCTTCAGCGTTGCTACTTTGACCCTGGGTATTGTTAACCGTTTGCCTCCTAGGTCTAAATTCAGGAATATTATTAGGGGTTTGCCAAGTATTATTTGTTCCCTGCCTTCCTAAATTTCTGCCCCCTGCGTTCTGAACTGGTGGTTTGTCTTGTATGTCTGACCTTCTTTGCGGATTCTATGCCAGCAATCTGCTGCATAGTGGTTTGGTTTGATACAATAATAGCAATAAAATTTCCTCTTAAATTGTTTGTTTGTTTCCTGGTTACTTCTAAATATTTTTGATCTTTCATTGTTGGTTCCCCAACTATCTGTCTTTGATAGGGGAGGGTGCCCATATTTTCAAAAGTTATTAGCTGCTAATCTCTCAAGGTCGTGGAATCTGTCAGCTATTTCCCTAGACGGCGACCTTCGGCCTCCGTCACACCTTTTTGGTTCACGATTTGGCTCCTCAAAGTTCTCCCGTTTCTGTCCCCTTTCATATTTTATACTTTCTTGGGCTCCTGTGTTATTTATTGACATCTGATCAAACTTTTTCATAGCCTCGTCAATTTTTACCTCTGTTTCGACTAGTATTACAGCCTGCTCTAAATTTTCAGGTTTCCGTGATAATATTAGTCTTAATAACTTTTTTGGAAACCCTTGGGTAAAAGTATGTACTTGTACTTTCTGTACTGTCTCGTCATTTCCGCCTTTCCCTAATTGTAAGCACACAGATCTAAAAATTTTGTCTGCATATTCCCTGATACTAGTTGAGGTATTTAATGTGACTTCCTCTGTTCTTAGCCTCTCGGAGATGCTTGTCTCTATGAATCTTGTTTTAAAAGATTCAATTAGGGTACTAATGTCCTTGGGCTCTTTTCCCTTAATTGCCTCAAAATGTTTAAGGGCGCTTCCCTTTAATCTGGCTACAACGCATTGCTCTTTGACCTTATCCTCAAACGGTTAAGTTAATTTGTCGAAAATTTTTAATTTTTCGATAAACTCATCTACGTCTGAATTTCCCGCGTATTATGGTATAATTTTTGCAATTTCAAGTACTGTTGATAGAGAAGTAATTTTTTCCTCTGGTAAAGCCATTTTATTTCAATTTACTATTTTTATCTAGCCTTCTCGACCCAGCTTTTCCAATGGCCACCAGTTGCTGTGATGTTGTTTTTATGGTATTTGGTTGGTGTAGTCGTAGATGCCTTTATTTCTCCCTTTATAGGGGAGGTAAACTCTGGCCCTAAGGTAATTAAACTTTGGTAGCGTGCCTCAGGCTATGACCGAACTAATGAGGCGTACCAACTGGGTATGTTCGAGGGGATAAAAGTAGATCGTAGAGAGATTGGCTATAATGCAATACTTTTATTCAATTAACATATAATATTAGATATATATTTTCTATTGGGACTGGCTGTCCCAAGTAGACCACAAGTCTCGGAAAACTACAATAACATACAATAGAATACTTAGACACTTACAATGATCCGACAAGATTCCAAAGTATTTCTAAAAATAACAGACCAGAGGTCAGTCCGGCATAAAGTTAGTATCAGTCTAAATCTGCCCCTTCCCATAAAATGTATCTTTTATACAATTTTATCAGCCACACCTTCCTTTAACCAACCGACGCAATAGCTAGTAAGTGGTGATTTCTCAATTTCCCGTTAAGCAGAAACTTGGCAGGATATATTCCTTATCTTAATAAAAAGTGGTATTTCTAAACTTTGTATTTGCGTCTTAATATATTTTTGCTAAATTCATAATTAACTAAATTAGAAAGCTTTACTACAATTTTAGATAAAGCTCGGCGTGAATATTTTCCACGGTTAGGTGCAATTTTCGCATATCTGATCTTCAAATTTTCTTTTACTTCTCTCAAAACTTGAAGTCGCAAAAAAGTGAGTGTAGAACAAATACTAATTCCTAACCACCGTAATTTCGCAACATTGCGAATTACTGAGGATCCAGAGGACAAATTATGAGCAGATGATTTGGGATTGAAAACTAAATATTCGCATTTATCAAAATTCAAAAAAAGACCAACATCCCGAAACATCATAGAAATACGTTGCACCGATAATGCCAAAATAGACTTGGTTCGGCTTAAAACTAGCAGGTCGTCCGCGTACGCAATATAAGACACATCAGATAAATTATAAAAATACGAAGGCTTGATTCCTAACAACACATTTTGAATGCAATCATTAAATAGACAAGGTGATAGAACCCCACCCTGTCGTACTCCAGATTGAAATGGTACATTACCGCAGTACCCTGTACCAGATTTTAAACGAAGAAACGAATTACTATACCAAAATTTCAGTACATGAATGACAGAAGGGCTCACTCCAAACTCTGACAAAGAGTGCCACATTTGTGCATGGCAACATGGCATACTATCGAAGGCTTTAGATGAATCCAAAGCGCAAATATGTAATTCATAACCTTTAGATTGGGCATCATACAGAGTTGAAGCTAAAACCTTATGCGCGTGTTGACACCCAATACGAGGTTGAAATCCAAACTGGTTAGAGTCTTTCGCAGTTCGTTCAATAATATATGGGAGCAGAACATATTCAAAAACCTTACTAATATTGCAAGCAACAGTGATGGGCCTATATGAACTGCAATCAAAAGGGTCTCTTCCGCGTTTAAGAATCGAAGAGACCGTTCAGCAAAGGAAGGAATCAGGCACCATTGACAAAGATAAACAGAACTGAAAAAGTAACTGAAGCTGAGCGACTAGTGCCGGACAATCACAACGTAGATGGTGAGCGCTAATCCCATCAAGATCACCTGATTTAGACTTAAGTTTAAGCATACAATTAACAATACTTTTAGTTGAGACGGGAATAACATGATTTTGCAAAACTTTAGGTGGCAAAAATTTAGAAATTAAGCACTGAAAATGATAATGAACACTATACTCAATCTTACAAAAAATACTTTTATAATGCCCAAGCCAAGACGAATCTGGGATCACATCACTAGTCCCTAATGAATCAAATTTAGACGTATTAATGAGTTCTTTCCATTGTACAGCACTTTTAGGGAACTCAGCACCATTATATCGACCGAAACGAAGATACCGTTTAAACTCCGCTTTTGTCTTACTCTTTATATCAAACACTTGGCCTCGCAAGGGTCGCCCACACCCAATCCAGATGCGAAACCAGAGTTTAGCACGATTTTTGACGGCTTTAAGACCCGGGTCTTCTTTCCAAATTGGACTTCGAGTTTTGAGTTTAACCCGGACAAGGGGAACAGCTACATTCTCAGCTTGTTTCATGCACTTAACTAAGTGAAGATAATAAACATTCAGTTGCACTCTAGCTTGTGGCGAAAAAACACTCGTGCACAATAGATTAAAAGGGATCTTGACGCAGGACAATAGAGCTGTTAGGGTAGAAATATGAAAAGGCCAATTGGCTTTTCTTCAATCTCGTTTCATGCACCATTTTTTATTAGCAGCACAAGGATGATTAGATGAATCAGCGGTTAATGTCACAGTAAGGGAAAGAGGAAGGTCGTCAAAATCACGTTCGTTTTCGTCAACATTAACGACAGAACAGGGAACATCGGCAGAGCAAATACAATGATCAATATTGGTCACAGTACCACTATTATGAATATAACTGTAATTAAGAGCTTTGGGTACTATGCAGTAACCAATAGGCAACGAATATAAAACTAAGTTGGCACGAGTAGAGGAGCTATGAACATCACAATTGAAGTCATCTATCAATAGCCAACGATACCCATGCTTTTCAATATTGCATAACAGAGTTTTAGGGGATGAGCAGGCATTAGAAAACTTAGTAAGTGAAGCTAAACGTTTCTGATCGCAGGGAAGACATACATTTATAAATACAAGGTGACCAAGTCGTATTGCCATAATGTTATCAGAGGAATGAAATAAGATAGGTGACAAAGGAGTAGCTAATCGTTTGATAACACATGCAAGGCCCCCGGAAAATCGGCCTTTTGTTTTTCGGGCATTGGTGGTAAAGACAATATGGTGGCTACTTCTTCGTAGAGATTTAACGGAGATGGCAAGAAGTAAATGTTCTTGCAAGAACAAATTGTCAAAATCGTTCATTTTTTTATTTAATGAGCCATCTTTATCTTTCGTGCCATTGATATTAAAAGAGCAGATTGAGACGGACAATTCGACAGTCATTTCTGAATCACACGTTTGCTCAGGACATCACGCAGAATACGACATTTTAGGCTATACGATGCATGATTACTCCCACAATTAGCGCAGTTTGGATCAAAAACACAGGGGAATCACGGGATGATACATGAGAGCCGGCACAGCGGCTGCATTTTGTTGGCTTATCGCATTTGGTTTTCATGTGGTTGGGAGATTGACAATTATGACAGCAACGGGGCGGCCGCAGGAATTCAAAAACCCGGAATGATTCATAGCCCACTTGAGCCCGAGTCGTAGGCAATTACTCTGGGCTACAGCATCAGCAAAGGTAATTTTCACAGCCAGGGATTTACCCAAACGTTCAGCGTTGATGACACCTTCACATTTCTTAAAAATTATCGCCTCATAATTAGCGGGCACCCCCTTAACAATGCCATGAAATTTCTTTCCTTGAATCATGACGGCACAGCTATTCAATACGGTTGGAACCGCATCGCTGAAAATCTTTGCTGCAGATTGACTAATCTGAACAAGCAGCTTATCGCCAGAAGGCCTTATGCTGTGAATAGCTTCATGGCCAGGGATTTTATTAACAGAATGAGCCCGTTTTGAAGGGTCGTCAAGTTTAGTAGGCACTTTTGAAATGATAAAGGTGGTAGTGCTTGCAGTATGAGGACTAGCATAAGGAATGGGAAGTGACGGAAAATTTAAATCATAAGCTGTTACCTTTTCTTTGATGAAGTTAAGGGTACTATCCAGAGCACAAACTTTGGAAGCAAGTTTGACACCAGAGCAGCAAGACACCAAAAACTTAATTTTCCTTCGAATTAGCCCTCTCCCGATTTTCTAGGACCGTTGGTTCAATGCGACCGTCCCTGGAAAAAAAATTAACGCGCATTTGCGATTTTTCTTCTGACAAAGAATCCAAAATTTAACACTTTTGCAGATTAATTTAAAAAAAAAGTTTTCCCGAGGGAAGTAAAGAGCGAAGTTGAAACTTAAAACAGACAAAAATTATTACTTTCACGGCCTATTTAATATATATCAATATATTAAATAAACCAACTAGTAAAAATAAACCAACTAATTATGTTTCCCAATGCTTTTTTCAGAGGCAAAAATGAGTAAGTAGCCTGGCAATACTAAACGAATCTATATAGCATTTCACAGTCATACGCCAGTTGTGACATCAATAGCTTTCAGTATACAATTAAAATTATCTTAAAAACATAAGCGTAAAACTAAATATTTTATAATAACCGCAAAGTAATTGAACAGCATTCAGAAATATTCTTTTGATTTATTAAGCAGCATTTTGGTCTCGCCAGCTATAATACCAATAATGGATAATATACAGTCTTAAATTGGAAGAAATATGTTTTAATATTACTTGAAATGAAGGTCAAATAAGATATAATATGAACTCTGGAAATCCGATTATTTCTCTCTATACAGCAGTGAATTCCAAGCTATGACACAAATTCTAAAGCTAGTCTAGAGTCCTAATACTATCAAGATGGCTTAACTTCGAACTTGTGTACAAACTAATCATGAAATGTCCTTTTCAGAACCAAAACGAGAGCCAGTCATTGAGCTGAGCCATTGTGCAGAAGTGATAACAAATTAAACGTAAAAAAAATCAAAATCCTAAAATGGATTGTTACTTCATCTTAAAAGGGATTAATAATATTTTTATTCGATAAAAGGTGTCCTTAATTGGTTTGCTTTTACGGTACCAAAACTCCTATATTATTTTTGTTTTCAGTAAAGCGCTAGTTTTGTATAATCCTATAAAGCATACGGAAACAAAATTAGTTGGATTGTTTGTACTAGTTTTATTGATATATATTAAATAGGCTGTGAAGTAATAATTTTCATCTGTTTTGAGTTTCAACTTCGCTGTTTACTTCTCTCGGGAAAACTTTGATTTTTTTTAGAATGAATCTTTGTTCGTTTTGATTAGAATTTGATGTAGAAACAACGCTGCCATGATCTTTTTTTATATATACGGAATAATGTATGTTCAATTTAAGTTTTAATGTCACTTCTTAGTTTCAGTTGAAAACTTATTTTTAATATAGTTTCTAATTATCGCCGATATAGGCGAGATAAGAGACTTCTTGAAAATACTGCAAACAACCTTGACAGCTAAGACAAACTTTCAGTCTATAACATAAAGTTCATTATCCCTACTCCACAAAACAATGCATGTTTTTCAGGAACGTTTGTTTTTCGATGAGCAAAAACCTGTTTTTCTCGGCTGACTTCGCCTGAAAAAGCCATGATGAAGACAGGGCTTAATATATCACCTACTGATTTAAAAAAAGCTAGAAGGCTACTGTAACGAAAGAGAGCTGTTTAAGGACTCGCTTAAAAGCTTATATTTATACCTAATCACTTTTTATAAATTTGACTTCATAGCGCATTCCCACAAAGTGCACTTTCGATTGTTTCCTCAACTTTTTTAAATGAAACAAGTGCCTTTTGCAATGAAATGACCAAAAAAAGGTGTTTTTCAAGGCCTAGACAAGAGCAAAAAACTAAGGGGACAAGGATGTCCCTTCCCCTCAATTACCGCCGTTGGAACTAGCACACAGACTTCATCGCGGAGTTAAGTTTGAAGGTTCAATTCAAAACTGTTGATCAATCAAGCTTAATTTTTGCTAGATTTTTGTTGAAAAGTTTTTAGTTTTAATTAATTTGTTTTCACAATAATCTTTTGCTTTTAAGATGAGTAGGCCATTTATAAACTTACTAAGAGGGTGTGGAGGGGGAGTATATGTGAGGGGTTCTTATAAACCTCCAGTTAAGGGCTCTGGACCATAATTATTGCAATGGTTCAGTTTTATGCTTCCAAACTCTTCGACTTAAGTATTCGTACCAAAAGTGCCGTATTTATTGCTATATGGCCCTTTTGGATGGTAAATTTTCTACTTAAGAAGTGGCACCAAGAATGTTGTTTGCAGTGCTATATCTCACTTATGAATGTTAGAATTGATAAAAAGCATGTAGATATGAGCAAAAATTTTCAAATGAGCCATTAAACATCACTGTAAAAAGTTCTGGTAACCCACTAGCCATAGATTTTCCACTTGAGACATGGCACCAAAAGTACCGTTTTTAGTGCTATTTGAAACTTGCATACGGTGGAGTTTATAGGAGTTTACAAGACCGTATATATGAGCAATCTTTATTATATGAACTATCAAAAATCTATCGATGATGTTCTGGTAGCCCGCTAGCCCCACCCCTCGAGAAACGGCATAAAAAGTGCCTTTTTTCGTGGCATATGGTACATGCAAACGGCGGAATTTATATAAACCACGTACATATGAGAAATAGCTTTTGAATGAGCTCTTAAACATCTCTCTATGATGTTCTAGTAACCCGCTAGGCCTGGAAAAAAGAATAAAAAACGACCGTTTTAACTTTCAGTTACTATGCGCAGTGGTTCACTCTTTACTAGGTTGCAGCTAATGGTTCAACCATGACAAAGAGTTCATTGCAAATTCTCCTCAGAAACTAGTTAAAATTAAAATCTGTGAAGTCTAATAGATGATAGAATTTTCAAAAACCTAGTAAATATAAGCAATAGCTTTTAATTTAGCCCTTAAACATCTATCTACGTTGTTGTGGTAGCCTGCTAGTGTTTCAGTAGCTTACTGATGAGCAGACGATTTATGAAACTTACTAAGGGTGCTGAGAGGGGAGTGTATGGGAGGGTTCTTGTAAACCTGCAGTTAAGGGTTCTGGAACATAACTATTACAATAGTGCTTGTTTTGTACTGCAGAGCTTTTCCATTTAAGAAGTGGCATCAAAAGTGTTGTTATCAGTGCTACATCATATTTATGAATGGTAAAATTGATAAAAAAAACACGCATATAGAGCAATAGCTTTCAAATGAGTCATTAAACATCACTTTCATAAGTTCTGCTAGCCCCATAGGCCAAGCTTTTCCACTTGAGACACAGCACCAAAAGTGTCGTTTTCAGTACCATTTCGAACTTTCTGATTGCGGCATTTATATGATAGACGTAGATATGAGCAATATCTTTTATATGTACTGTGAGTAAAATGTGATATATTTAAAATACAAAAAAATTAAATCTTTTCTTTCTAAAGATAATTCCGACTTCCTCTAATTAAGTTTAAATATAGTTTAAAAAAAGAGAAAAGTTCTTAATCAGCAAAAAGAGAAATTGCATTTTAGCCTCAGCCAACGACGCTATTCGGTTTTGAATTTCGCTAAGATATTTGGTAATAAAAAAGATGGTAGATACAATGTTTCTCAGGAAGTTTAAATTATAAGAGCAGTGTGAACGTTTAAGTCATCGAAATATTTAAAACAAATCATTGGATAGATAGTTCGCATAATGTAGTGAGTTTGCGAACATAATTACAAAATAGCAGCCCCCTGCACAGGACTTGGGCCAATCGTGAAAAAGCTAGTAAAGCGAAGAAGTTATATTTGTGTGATATAGTGAAAAAAAACTGTTTTTCGTTTCAATTATGGATTGTCTCTATTGCCATCATCGTTATTTTTGAGAGCCGATTTAATCCTTGCCTTTGTTGTCGTCATTTGAAGTGAAGCACTGTTGTACCCCTAAATGTAAGTCTCAATAAAAATATTGCTTTTCTATTTGTGTTTATTTTATTTTATATGTCTGTATCTAGTCGCACGGCAGGTAATTAGTTCGTATGCCTCCAACGGTAGCGCTCCCAGGAATCTGATTTCTACATAGCATTAGAGGTAATCGACACGGTGAAAACCCGAGGGAACGAGGTTACGATCCCAAATTGATAGTTGGAGAATTTCTAACCTACTAGAGCTACGCATTTTGTTTTCTCGCTTTCAGCGAGTGGCGCGATCGGTAAACCGCTTTGAATCATAATATTACATTCGTGGCCCCAGACTTCATTGCCACATTTGGCACATCTTAATCGCCACAGCTTCAAAGAATAATATAACATATGGTGCAGTCTTTAGCGCTATAAGGTTACGCTGTCGGAGAACTTATAAGGTGTAAGTTCAAGCTTTAAAGCATAATATTACATTGACGCGGTCAATCTTTATTACCACAATTAATGCCAGTCTATTTTTTATCGCTACATATGGCACAGTCGGATATTTGGAGGAAGACACGCGAAGTAGTTAGTCTGTAAACTTTGTAATTTAAATTCAATCATTGGAGAGATACAGACATATAAGAAAAAGTGATTAGGCCTGTAATCGCTAAGCTATAATAGGGAAACCCTTTAAAATATCTCATAGGAGATAATAGCCCCCCCCCCCCCCAAATAGGTTAAGTGAAAAAAATTGAGTTAATTCAATTCCAAAAATGTCAGAAGAATTAAGCGAACTATTAATGGCGCAAAGGTTGGTCGCGAAGAATATAGAGATAGTAAAATCTATTCCACAATACGATGGACAATCAGATATCGACGAATTTAATATCCAATTGGCACAGTTTGTAGAATTAACAAAAACAAAACTAGAAACGTTAGTCGGCATGCTTCTATTAAGATTAAAAGGCCAGGCCCCAACCTTCCTAAAGCAAATTGAAGATACTTCAGGTGATGACGCCAGCTTGCCAATAAATACGGTGGACAATTGTTAACGGCAGTTAAAGATAGATTTATCGAAACTAGCTCCACAAATAAATTAAAACACGGAATGGTATACTTTGACCATTCACAAAACGTAAGAGAATATCTTGATAATATACGGATTTCAGTAGAAGCAAAATACGGAAAAGGTACAGGAGAACTGTATGAAAAAGTCATATTACATACTTTTTTGCAAGGGCTACCCCCAAAACTATATAGAATGGTAATATCCAAACATATTCAGACGTTAGATCTTGCAGTTCAGGAGGTAGGGCGATTGATCGAAGTCAATACGATGGTGGTAAATCACAGTAAAACGAAAATAAATAGCCTAGGAAAATCAAACGAAAGCCTGACCTTCAAAGACGATTAGGCGTCTCCCAATTTCTTTTCAAGGGATAACTCCCCAGTGCCACAAAGAAATGAAACGCAAAAACCCGCTAGGCAGAAAACAGTACGTATTCAGCCTGTCAAACAATTTAGTTATGAAATTAACCCTACAATAATAAGATGCTATATCTGTAATTGAACTGGGCACATCGCGAGAGAGTGCCGTTATGTCCCCAATCGCACATCAAGAATTGCTGTCGGTTTTACGCAAAATTATGGCAACCATTTGTTCGGAAGAACAAATTTTAGCGCCAGTGGTGCACTAGGCTATAGCCTGGGAAGATTGCGGCAATCAGTACCTTACAACGCGTACAAACCAAATTTGTACAATCCTCCCCCCAAAAGACAACTGAATTACCAATCTGAAAACCCAAATACTCGCCAAAGCCAATATAATGCGAGAATGGTATATAGAAATCCCGAAATATTGCCGACGGGAAATGAAAATATTTCAAGCCGACGGAAATAGTTAATTGTTCGACGGAAAATGAAAATTTTTCAAGCCAACGGCATTTGCAGTCAGCGCCAGCAAGCGGCACTAACGCAAGAAATCCAAATTACCGTAATAATACATGGCGAAAGCAGACGAATGTAAATCAATTAGATATGCCTAGAGAATCTCACATGTCTGAATCCCTATTGCAGAAACCAACGTACGAAATAAATCTACGGGGAAACGTGCCAGGTCCCTCAAAAATATAAATTGGACCCAGAGGGCACCTACAATGTCTTATAGGTCCAAACCGATAGTAGTACCGTCTTGTAGTGATAATAATAATAAGCTACCTATATTTTTAATGATTTTTGTGTGGCAAATATTTACTTTAAGGCTTTAATTGACTCTGGTGCTACCGCGAACATCATAAACTCATGCGTATTTCATATGTTGCCTCCGCATATTAGGAAACAAAGAAATTTTAATAATCCCAATTTAACTAGCGTGACAGGGCTTAAATTGGATGCAAAAGGTTCAATTCGCCTAGACATAAAAAGGGATAATAGAATTTTTCCGACTAATATTATAATATGCGATAACTTTCCGTATGAAGCTATTATTGGCGCAAATTTTTTAAGGTCTAAAAAAGTACTATTAGATGTGGCAAACGAAAGGATTGTCTACCCGGCTAAGGTAGGGGAAGGAATTTCCACCTTAAGAAACTGTAACAGAGGTTACGAAGAGAACATAACAGTATATAAAATGTATGGCGGTAGAATGTCGCAATCTTTTGAACCTCAAGTCTCGCAAGGAGGACATGGCATAATCAGAAATTTGATCAATTATTCTGAGAGACATTGCAGAAATGAAGTAAATTTAAATAATAAGTGTATTTAATCTGTAAAAATAAAAATAGGAGATATGCGACAGTACAGGTAAAACGAAATCAAGAAAATAGTGGAATTATGGAAAAAAGTAGTGAACCCCAATGCAGTTCAGGCACAGCCAGTGTTATTGGTGGATAGCGCCAGCCTAAATTTAATAGACAATAAAAATAAAGAAAAATATTATGGATTAACGATACGGAAAACAAAGATCCCTCCCAAAACGATGCAAAGAATTCAAATATCACAGATGATTGAACCCTTAGATAGCAAATCTGAAATATGGTTTGCGATCCCGTCAAATGAAATTCCTGAAAATTGGTTATGCGAGGAAAAGATTATATCTTACGACAAAGTAGAAGGTTTTATTTGGGTAACTAATAACTACGAAAATGATACAATTACAATAAAAAAGGGAACGTATTTCGAGCAAATCCAAGTTATCTCGGAAAATGATTTAAATAGATGAAAAATTCCAAAAGAAACCCAGTTAACGGCATTAAAACCTCAATTAACAAATACCCTCTAACTAAATCGCAATTCTTAAACAAATTTAATATGGATCATTTTACGGACTTAGATCTTAAGAAAAAATTATGCGAATTATTATGGAATTTTAATGATGTATTTTCCGCATCTGAAGATGACAACGGACTGATACCATTTTATGAACATTCAATTTTAAAGACTGGTAATCCTGTAGAAAAAAAGCTATATCGTGTGCCGTATAAGCACAAAGACTGGTTAAAAAATAAAATTCATGAATTAAAAAAAATTAAATTATACGCTCAAGTATAAGTCCGTATTTTGCACCAGTGATATTGCTACTAAGAAAAAATGGTGATCTTAGACTTGTTGTAGATTATAGAGCCCTTAACAAACAAGTAGTTAACGATAAATTTCCTTTACCAAGAATAGATGAAATTCTTGGCTTTATTTCAAGCAAAAACAAAATTTTTACTTCTTTAGACCTTACCCAAGGCTACCACCAAGTGAAAATAGCCGAAAAAGGTGTCTATAAAACAGCGTTTTCTACGACCGAATGTGGTTCATACGAATATTTAAGAGTACCTTTTAGACTTAAGAAAAGTTCAAGCGCACTATGTAGAACCTTATTGCATCTATTAAGAGGATCCATTTTTTTGATGATGTTATATGTATGGGAGAAATTGCTGATCAAAACTTAGCAACATTACCTAATGTGTTCGAGAAACTCAGAAAGGGCAATTTAAAATGCCGGCCTGAAAAAGTAAATTTATTTCAACCTAAAATTAAATTTTTAGGAGTAGTGGTGACGCAAGGAGAGATATCTCCAGACCCTGATAAAATAAAATGTGTTGGAAACTTCAACCCCCCAAGAACTATGAAAGAATTAAGAAGAATTTTTGGTCTTACTGGCTACTTTAGAAAATTCGTGCGCAATTACGCCCAAATTGCGAAACCCCTCACGGAATTAACTAAAGTGAACTCCCAAAATCTTACCTGGTCCCGGGAAGCTCAAACTTCCCTAGACCGTCTCAAAAAGGCACTCACTTCTGAACCTATATTATCGCTGATTGATTTTGAAAACGGACAGTTTGTGGTCATAACCGATGCTAGTTCAAAGGGCATTGGCGCTATTCTTTCGCAAATAATCCCGGTAGAAACCCCTAATCCTCTAGAGGGAACGCCTAAACAAAAAATTTGAAAAAGTTATATGCTCTTCGAGTAGAACCTTATCAAAAGGCGAAAGTAGTTATTCCACCACAAACTTAGAATTATTATCTATAATCCACCACTTGGACAAATTTAGACACTATTTAATCGGTAGAAAATGTATACTGCGATCAGATCATAAAAGCTTGCAGTACCTGTGCACATTTAAAAACCCCACATTATGAAAATCCAAGACCTAGATTACGAATTTGAATATTTAAAAGGTAGGCAAAATGCAGCTTGTGACTTTTTGAGTAGATTCCCAGAAAATATGCAGTCGGAAACTGAGGAAAATGAAGTTAACGCTATCAATACTAAGAGAAAACATAAATGTAAGAAAAACAAAGACAAAGACACAGTAAAAGAAAATAAGGATAACTATTGTCCCTTGTCTTTAGAAAATATAAAAAGAAAGCTAAAAAACGACGAAATGTGTTTAGCACTTATTAATTATTTTGTGAATGATGATGCGTTACCAGATAAATTCAAAACTCTTAGAAAAGAGACAGATAATTTTTACTATGACCTTGATGAAGAAATACTATGCAGAATCTTGACTGCTGAGGCAAATAGAAACCAAACATCAATAATACCTGTATTACCCCAAAACTTAATAACACCTGCATTCGAATATTTTCATTCAGACATAGGTGGACATTTAGGAGTAACAATTACTTTCCAAAAATTAAAACAATATTTTTACGTGCCGTCGGCAGTAACAAAACTCAAGAAATTTGTAAGTACATGCAAAGCGTGTAAGTTAAGAAAAAACCCCAAAGCTTATCCTAATCCTCCAAATCACCACGCGGCGAGTTCCTTGAACAAAAATCAGCACGCAACAAGTTCCATGAAAAAAATAAGTTTAACGAGGAGAAAAATCAGTTTACAAGTTTCACGAAGAGAAAAATCAACATGCAACAAGTTTCACGAACAAAAAGAAGCTCCATGAAAGCAAGATCAGTACGCATCAAATTTCAAATTGAAAATCAGTTTCATGAGCAGACAAATCAATATAAAAGGTTCGTGAAGAGTAATATCAACATTCAATAAGTCTTTCGAATCAAAATCAGCACGCAAAAAGTTCTACGAACGAAAATAAGCACGCAACAAGTTCCATGAAAAAAATCTGTTTTACGAGACGAAAAATTAATGTACACGTTTCACGAAGAGAAAACTCAACATGCAACAAGTTTCATAAACAAAAATCAGCACACAACAAGTTCCACCAAAAAAAAATCAGAACGCAGCAGGTTTCATGAACAAAATCACTTTTATATTTGTTCCACGAACAAATATAATCATAAGACAAGTTCCATGAGCAAAATCAGTTTTTTCGAGGAGAAAAATTAATGTAGAAGTTTCACGAAGATAAAAATCAAAATGCAACAAGTGCAAAAACCAGCACGCAACAAGTAACACGAAAAAAGTCCACAAGCACAAGCAAAAATCCAAGCTACGATGAACAAAATCATTTTCACAAGGAGAACTCAATTTATAAATTTCACAAACAGAAAAATGAACATGCAACAAGTTTAATAAGCAAGAATCTGCACGCAACATGTTCTGTGATCCAAAATCAGCTCAACGAACGAAAAATCAGTACGCAGCGAGTTCCTTTAACAAAAATCAGCACGCAACAAGTTCCATGAACAAAATTAGCTTTACGATGAGAAAAATCAATGTACAAGTTTCACGAAGAGAAAAATCAACATGCTACAAGTTTCACGAACAAAAATTAGCACGCAAAAAGTTCCATGGATAAAAATCGGCAAGCAACAAGTTCCATGAATAAAATCCGTTTCAAGAGTGAAAAAGTAATGCACAAGTTTCACGAAGAGAAAAATCAACATGCAACAAGTTTCACGAACAACATATGAGCGCGCAGCAAGTTCCACGAACAAAAAATCAGCACGCAAAGCGTCCCATGATCAAAATCAATTTCACAAGGAGACAAAATCGATGTACAAGCTTCATGAAGAGAAAAATAAGCATGAAACACGTTTAACCGAAACAACTTCCACGAACAAAATCAACATGAAAAATCAACAAAAAATCAGAACGCAAAGCGTCCCATGAACAAAATCAGTCTTACGAGGAGAAAAAATCAATGTAAAAATTTCACGAAGAGAAAAATCAATATGCAACAAGTATCACGAACATAAATCAGCACGAAATAAGTTCAAGGGATAAAAATGACACGCAAAGAGTTCCATGAATAAAATCAATTTTACGAAAGAGAAAACACAATGTACAAGTTTCCATGAACAAAAAATCAGCACGGAACAAGTCTCATTAACGAAACTAGTTTTACGAGGAGAAAAATCAATGTATAAGTTTCACGAAAAGAAAAATCAACATTCAATCAGTTTCATGAAAAAAAATCAGCACGCAACAAGTTCCACGGAGACAAATCGGCAAGCAACAAGTTCATTGAATAAAATCAGTTTCACGAGTGAAAAAGCAATGTACAAGTTTCAAGAAGAAAAAAATCAACATGCAACAAGTTTCACGAACAACAAATGAGCGCGCAGCAGGTTCCATTAACAAAAAATCAGCACGCAAAGCGTCCCATGAACCAAATAAATTTCACAAGGAAAAAAAAATTAATGTGCAAGCTTCATTAAGAGAAAAATAAACATGAAACAAGTTTCATCGAAACAACTTACACGAACAAAATCAACATGAAAAATCAACAAAAAATTAGCACACAAAGCGTACCATGAACAAAATCAGTTTTACGAAAGAGAAACACCAATGTACAAGTTTCCATGAACAAAAAATCAGCACGCAAAAAGTTCCATTAACGAAACTAGTTTTACGAGGAGAAAAATTAATGTATAACTTTCACGAAAAGAACAATCAAAATTCAATCAGTTTCACGAACAAAAATCAGCACCCAACAAGTTCCACGGAGAAAAATCGGAAAGCAACAAGTTCCATGAATAAAATCAGTTTCACGAGTATCTGATTTTCACAGAAAATCGAGCTGAAAATCAGAGTATCAAGCTGATTTTCACAGAAAATCAGCACGTAAAGCATCCCATGAATAAAATCAATTTCACGAGGAGAAAAAATCGATGTACAAGCTTCATGAAGAGAAAAATAAACATGAAACACGTTTCATCGAAACAACTTACACGAACAAAATCAACAAAAAAATCAACAAAAAATCCGCACGCAAAGCGTCCCTTAAACAAAATCAGTTTTAAGGAGAAAAAATCAATGTACAAGCTTCATGAAGAGAAAAATCAATATGCAACAAGTATCACGAACAAAATCAGCACGGAATAAGTTCAAGAAACAAAAATTACACGCAACAAGATCCATGAATAAAATCAGTTTTACGAAAGAGAAAAACCAATGTACAAGTTTCACGAAAAGAAAAATCAACATACAAGAAGTTTCACTGACAAAAATCAGCAGGCAACAACTTCCATATACCAAATCCATTTCACGAGGAGAAAAATCAATGTACAATCTCACGAAAAGAGCGATCAAGATGATACAAGTTTAACGAACAAAAATTGGCATGCAGCAACTTCTACGAACAAAATTCAGCACGCAACATGTTCCATGAACAAAATCAGTTTCACGAGGTGGAAAATCAATGTGTCAGTTTCACGAAATAAAAATCCAAATGAAAATAGTTTCACGAAAAACAAATCAGCCCAGAAAAAGTTTCATTATTAAAATCAGTTTCACGAATAAGAAAGTCAATATACAAGTTTTACGAAGAAAAAAATCAGCACCAAGTTTCAAAACAAAAATCAGCACGCAGCAAGTTCCGCGAATAAAATTCAGCACGCAATGAGTTCCAAGAACAAAATCAGTTTCACGAGGAGAAAAATCCATGTGCAACTTTCACGAATGAGAAAAATAAACATGCAAGAAGTTTCATGAACAAAAATCAGCACGAAGCAAGTTCCACGAAAAAAAATCAGCATGCAACAAATTCCATGAAGAAAATCAGTTTGACGGGCACGCAACAAGTTTCATATTCAAAATCAGATTCACAAGGAGAAAAAGCAATGTACAAATTTTTGACGAGAAGAAACAAGACAAAACAAGTTTTACTTACAAAAATCCGCTCACAACAAGCTTCACGAAAAAAATAAGCAGGTAAGAAATTCCATGAACAAAATCAGTTTCACGACGTGAAAAATCAATGTGCGAGTTTCACAAAAAGAAAAATCAACATGCAAAAAAGTATCACGAACAAGTTCCACGAACAAAAATCAGCCAGCAACAAGTTTCATTAGCAAAATCAGTTTCACGACGAGGTAAAGCAATATACAGATTTCACAAAGAGAAAAAAAATCAGCATGCAACAAGTTTTACGAACAAAAATGAGCACCTAGCAAGTAGCACGAAAAAGAAAATTAGCATGCAACAAATTATTGAAACAGAATAAGTTTCACGAAGAGAAAAATCAATGTACAAATTTCACAAAGAGAGAAATCCACATGCAACAAGTGTAATGAACGAAAAACACCACGCAACAAGTTCCACGAACGAAAATTGGCACGCAGCAACTTCCAAGGACAAAATAAGTTTCAGAGGGAGAAAACTAAACGTACAAGTTTTACGAAGAGAAAGATCAATATGCTACAAGTTTCCCGAATATAAATCAATACTCAACAAGTTCCACGAACAAAACAACAGCACGCATCAAGTCGCATGAACAAAATCAGTTTCTCGAGGAGAAAAATCAATGTACAATATTCACGGAGAGAACATTCTAAATGCAACATGTTTCACGAACAAAATCAGTAGCATTAAGTTCCACAAACAAAAATCTGCACGCAACAAGTTCCATCAACAACTTCAGTTTCACGAGAAGAAAAATCAATGCACAAGTTTCACTAAGAGAAAATCAACACGCAAAAAATTTCACGAACAAAAATAAGCACGTAAAAAGTTCCACGAATAAAAATAAGGACGCAACTAGTTACATGAACTAAATCAGTTTCACGAGGAGAAAAATTAGTGTATAAGTTCCACTAAGAAAAAAACAACATGCAACAAGGTTCAAGAGCAAAAATCTGCACGCAACAAGTTACATGAACAGAATCAGTTTCACGAACAAAACATCAGCACGCAGCAAGTTCCTCGAACGAAAAATAAGTACCCAACAAGTTCTCAGAATAAAATGAGTTTCACGAGGAGAAAAATCAATGTACAACTTTGCCGAAGAGA